>JAODLI010013871.1:0-24485 GCA_027575585.1 Percopsis omiscomaycus | reverse complement strand
CCCGCCCCCCCCGGCGGGGGGGGGGGCTCGGCTCACCCTATGGAGTGGGAGCAAGAGGAGGGCCCGGCGCGCACGTGGTGAAGAGGGCGGTGCCTCCCCCTGTGGTTACAGACACGAGGCGTGGCCCGGTTGTACACGTCACCGGCAGACCCTAAAAAGATTGAAACTAACCAGCTAACTGAAGCGCGAAATTAAGATGGATACTGAAACCGACATTCGTACACGAAATAAAGTGGTCGAACACTATGAAGTCGGGTGGAATGGTGTGACTGAAACAGGGAAGCCTCAGAGCTGCGTCATTTGATACACCAGCTATGTCAGGTCATTATGTAAAACGGGACTGGCATTCCCCTCCGCCACCGCCCTTAATAGTCAAATATTTTGTTTGTCGTATTAAGGGAGCGCGCTATAATATACCGATTCACATCAGATCACTGGTGAATCCATGCTTTTTCAACATAGCTCTTCTTTAACGTCGAGAGCAACGTTGCCGTACGGACATATTAAATGTAACGTTAGTCATATTAAGAGACACAGCAGCGTACAAAGTATGGAAATGACCAGGCTAACAGTCATAGTCTAATAGAAAGGATATACAGTATGTGAACCTACGTAAGAGCCGGTGAAATTATGCAGTATACCCACTGCAAGGCGGAAAGCGAAACGAAAACCAAAACCAAATTGGCTGTCCTTAGAATTTATGTTATTTCATCTCGTCGATCAAGACTCTTCTCACTAAAACAAAAAAGCGACACACTAGAATTTTCATTCAAGTTAATTCTACGGTTATTCCTACACCTTAAAAATGACACACATTTAGCATATTTCTGATTCGCAGTATAGGCTGCCACACAAACCAAACCAATTTTAGCCATGCATAAACATAATTTATCGTAAAGCGCTCTTACCACGTGCTTTCTGTTGTTGCTGTGCTTGCAATTCCAAAAACTTGGCGGCTTCCAAAAGCGTTTCGATGCTCATTCTTTCGCGCTCTAGTGACTTCCCAGTAAAAAAGTAAAGGTACGATATGCGTAAAATATCAGGGAGAGTTCCCGAGCCAATGAAGCTGAAAGGGTAATCGTATACCCCTTGTAGAATCTCTCCTACATACGTAGAAGAGTTGCAACAAGATGGCGCTGAAACTGGTCGGAAACAAATGAGGTTTCAAGCCATGCCATGTGTGACCGCCCACAAACCCATACTCCCTCCCATTTCACACTAAAGAGGAAGACAACAAACAAGGACATTTTCGGTGGGTGTGATTAAAAACAAGAGGATACTACGTACACGCATGCCGCCACGTCTAGGAGACATTTCGAAATGACCATGTCAGAATCTAGTGAATAAGTGTGACTAGGGCAAGTGCACGAGCGATGTAGGCTACAAGATTTTGCCTGATTTCAGAAACGGCGGTAAATGTACCTTCTATCTTGTTAGTACTCCACCAATCGCTATAAAGAACAAGGTATGGCATTTGCACAAATGGGCACAGAGGCATAGGAGTAGGCCTACATTTATTTATTTTTGTAGCATTATGTTTTTTTAATTATGGTTGTCAGTCCGTCCCATTCTTGTGATCGTCGTATCTCAAGAATGCCATGCAGGAATTTCTTCAAATTTGGTACATAAGTTCCCTTGGACTCAAAGATTAACTGATTTGGTGGTAGAAAGTGAAAGGTTAAGGTCGCTGTTACCTCATGTAGGCCTACGTCCCATTCTTGTGAACAAGATATCTCAAGAACACCTTGAGGGAATTTCTTCAAATTTGTTAGACATTCACATGGGCTCAAAGATGAACTGATTACATGGTAGTAGGTCAAAGGTCAAGGTCACTTTGACCTCACATTCTTGTGAACACCATCAGGAATATCTAGGAAATTAATAAAAATTTGGCACAAATGTTCTCTTGGAATCAAGGATGAACTGCTTTGCTGATTTGGGAAAGGAACATTAAACTGGTGATTATTCAGTGGATTCATACATCAGTATAGTGATACCTCACATTTGACTGAAATTACACTTAATACCTTTAATTAAATTCCGTTAAACTCGGTCATTACATACGAGTCTAAACAAAAATGTATGTAGACTGAAACTGAACTCATTCTCAGAAGCATACAACCATGGGGTGGTAATTGTAGTTATTCTTCGGTTATTAACTGGTGGTTAACCAGTTCAACTGTTGACAAATGTACTAATTGTAAGTCGCTTTGGATAAAAGCATCTGCTAAATGCTGTAAATGTAAATGTATTAAAGTACTCTTCCATCTTCAAAGGTCAATAAGTATGAAACATAGTAAAACATGAGCAAAATGCTGTTGCATAGGGGAAAGGCATTTAGATGTCTGCGAAACGGGATGGTACCTGCCCATATTTGGTGTGGTGAACAAATTACAGACCCAACAAATGGCCTAATCACAATTATAGCTTTTGTGAAGACATCATGACCAGCCAGAGAATAGGCTATATAATACATCCATGGGCTATACATTCCTCGAAAGTTTGGCATTGCCACAAGAAATTATGTTACAGCTCACACGTCCAGTAGTGGTAGGACCATATCAAGAAGTCACGCATTAACTAGGAGCACTGGGTATAAGAGTCCAAGCATTATAAAGCACTGCACAATGTTTAGTTAAAACTATTTTATTAAAATTACCCTAGTGATTTGAAAAATAATTCTTAACAAATTATTCTCTCAGACAGAAACTGTTATACCAAGTGAGTCTTCAGAGCACAGTGCGAGAAGGAAGATTACCTTTCTTTATTTTTTAAACCTACACGTTTATGTGCACTGACAATGAATGAACCCTGGAGGTTTTAGGTCCCTTTTACTGCCATTCTTTCTCTAATCTAAGCAATTGTTGGGTCAAAATTGTGTAGGCTTTCGAGGTGCAGGAAAAAAGGGACATCCTGCATTACAGGGGCTAGTTTTAGCTTTAGAGTACAGATGCCCAAACAAATTAAGACTAACTTGAACATACTGACTGTATAAACATCATGGTCTGTCTGAGATTGTCCTCTTGTGGTCATATATAAGAACTGCAGTCTAGATCATTTACAGACAGAATATGTAGCATTCAGGGATGCAAACACAAGTGACAAAACACTACTATGCTCATCACAGGCCACATTAACCATTCAAGAGCCAAAGATTCTTTCTAAAAAGGTGGAAAACTGGTAGCCTTGTTAAAACCTCCGCCTCCATGATTTGCTTCGCTATACATATCAGTCTGGGAACTCTCCATTCTGAAAACCGTTTTTCAGCCAGGCGGGTCCAATAGGTGTCAGTCAAATCATTAGCAGGCGATTGCCTCACCTTCAACTAATCAGAACAACAAACGTTTGATGGTCATCACAGAGGCTGCTGCGTTCAGGACGGTGAAGCATTTACTTTATGTTCAATGAGCGTGAACCCAGGTTACAGAACAGGGAAGAGTTGGGCTGTGGGTTGAACAACGTTCACATGGCTAACAACAACAAAGTCATCAATCACAATCACTCCAGCAATGCTGAGAGGTCCAATTCCAATCCAAAACACTTCTCCCTGTTATTTACCCAGAAGTTCAGTCCACTGCGGTTTCAGTTGATTGAATGTACATTTTACGCAACACTACTGAACCATTGTTACATTAAAATAGCAAATGTTGTAGAAAGGTGACAGGTTTGGCTCCCTCAGCACATAAACGCTTACTAAAATTGACAAAGTAGCAAAGAGTTTACTAAAATGTATACAATTTATTACGTTACAAAAATAACTGGTAAAAAAAAGAAATGATTGGCCTAAAAAGGTTAACTGCCTGTAACAACAATGACTGATTTGAACTGAAATAATAGACAGGCTATGTTTTACTTGCATGAACTGCCATTCATTACAACTAAGTCAACAACAGTTTCTAAATATGTTGAAACTGCAAGGAACAACAGTCGAGCAAAATGTTTTTTGGTATTATCTAAAAAGGGGTTTAAAAGAAAAAACAACATCTTTCTATCGGTGTCTCTTGACATTCAGGGCTTGGCCACAGTCTTCAACAGTGTGTTTTTAAGGTAGGTACACAGTTGGTTTAGGAGATCTTTATTGTGGCCCTCCACCCAGTGAATCTCTATCACAACATTCCTTTCCTCTGGCATCACATTCAGCAGACCCTTAAAAAGAAAGTGCTGAACTGAACTGGGGCTCAAGGGCCGATTTACAGGGACTGCTGCCTGTGAGGTCTCATTCACTTCCTGTGCTGGCACAGGTGCGCTTTCTGGGCCAGCTTCCCATTGTGTGGCTGGTGGTTGTTTTACAGAGGCGGAACATTCCATTTCCACATCTTTTTCTGTTACATTTTCTAAGACCTTGGTCTGTTCCTCAGTAGGTTTTTCAAGTTCTTTTTCGATTTGTTCCTTTGTGGTGGAGCAGTTGAGTGTTGGCTCTGCTGACAGCTGTTGGCTGGCTAGTTCCTGTAGAGACGGGTCTTCGTCTTGCTGGGCATTATGGGCGTCTCCCCTTTCAGCGGAGGGCGTCTGGGTTTGGGAAGATGGGGCAGGGGAAGGGGCAGATGTACACGGGGTGGTCTGACCTCCAGTTCCGGTGCTGGGAGGCGCTCTGGGCAGCTCTCTTAATTGACGCGTCTGCTCTCGCCGTTTCTGTCGTCCGTGAATCCAAGTGTTCTCCACAGCAGTCATAAACAGGCTCTGCTGCTGTTTCCTGCATGGGACCCGCTTGTGCAGCACCTGCCACAGCACACAGGGTAAAGGCAAATACGCACAGATACACAGAGTGAGTGCACTTAATCCACGGAACTCTGATACGGCCCAGTAACATCACACATATTCCTGTTTGTAACAGAGCAGCCAATCAGGTCAGTCAAGGTTCGTTTCACGACAAGGCTAACTTTGCGTGACAATTGTGAAAACTTGGCGCCCACAATGCTTACCCGTAGGTCTGTGAGTGTCTTCTCCAGCAGAGCAGTAACATGGTTCACAGAGCTGCTAGCAGCGCAGCCTGCAGCTGTGGCCTTAATTAGGAGCTCCTTCAAGCCAGCCTCAGGAATAGTAAAGGACAGAGGCTTTCGCATCTTCTCCACCTTACGTCTTTTACTTGGGGGAGACTGAGTGAAACAGAAAGATGAAAAGTTAAACCAAAGATTCCTCTACATAAGTAAAAGGGATACATGACTAACTCGTTGTCCAGTGGAGTTCATGCAGGGTTACGGGTATTATGTGTGCACTGTCAGCTTGTTGACATGGATACGATATGGGCAAGTTCCCTGTTCAAGAGCTGCTTAAACTTTTGAATCTACACCAAAATGAATAAACCTACTGTAGATTATTTTGGTGCTCATGTACAGTTGGTAATAAAAAGCCAATGCTAGGCTACTTAGATTGCATGTAGCCTGGACCTATATGTTTAGGTGATGATACATGATAGTATTTATTACACATGTATAAAGTATACAATAATAATAATGTGTATTTTTATGAAAGCAGCGTAGAGAAGTGAATCTATAACCCGGCGAGAGAGAGAGAGAGAGAGAGAGACCACATCCAGTACTTATGACATGCAATGCGGGAAGGACAAACTATACATGGTAATTAGACGTTATAAATAGTGTATTCATTTTAGAAAACAAGCCACATGTTCAGTAGACCGCCAATAGGGGGGAGTAGAAGGCAAATAATGACAAGCTAGAAAAAATAAGGGGGGCATTTAATTTTGGATTAACTAGAATGCATATACAAATTAGTAAATGTCTTGGTTGAATAAAGAATAACAGAATTTCTGATTAGGATTAAAATAACTATCCTGGATTAATAGAAGAGAGTTCTGCATAGACAATACTTTATCTTAAAAAGGCCAAATTTTGGGGGCCTTGTTAATTAGACATAGATCTTCTTGTAATTAACATTTAGTTTTTGCAATCAGTAGTATCAGAAAAGGCGAATTAGTGCATGTCCAGGACAAGGACAAGTCAACAACAGATGGCAGGGCATGAATACGCACCACTAGAGGGAGCTCAATCGATTCCAGACCTCCATGACATTGGGCATTGTCATTTACTTCAATTCCCCACTAATGTCAAGCTGCAATGGCGGAAACCCTCCCTATAAAACTGTGTCTCCCTATACCAGCCGCTGAACGGGGCTCTATCCCTGCACCCATAAAGCTACTCAAGCTGCACTTGAGCCGGTCCACACAGACCCATGGAAAGGGTGTCTGCGGTGTGAGAAAACAGTGACATTGCAGACAGCATGGCCGACTGACCTACATATGGGGAGGAGGTAGTGTACAGGCTAGGATCCACAAACAAAATTCTCTAAAACGCATTATGGATTGGTACATACGTAGAGGACCATTTGGCTTAATTTGTTTGTTTTTATCATATCCACAATAATGGTATGTGGATACTTTATTTCTTCTTAGTGGCCATGTTTAAATGATGGATTATGATGTTAGCTACAATGGTCAGTGGATGGTGCACAGTCTAGTAGCGTGTTGAGGGATCGTATCGTTTCTGAGCACCTCGCTCTGCAAGCCCTTCAGCTCAGAGAGAGAAAAGAAAATCAATAAAATCCACTGAGGCAAGCCTCACTGTGCTTATTCTGCAACCATAGCATGGATACAGTCGTGTGCACACACACACACAGCCAGTGGGCACAGAACCTGCATAAACCTCGTCAGAACTATTTTACTTGCTACTGTATTATATCCCCACCAACTGCTGCTGTTTCGCTCTATTATTTATTTGACCCGCTGCCATCTCACTACACACACACACACGCGCGCGCACACCCCTTTAATGTTGACGGCTAACGTGTCTGGTCTGCGAGTATAAAACAAAACAAAAGCCTTCCCTAGTTTTGAAAGCCAGGGACGGGAGAAGCCAGAGTCAAACAAAGAGCCAGTTCTCTAAAGATAAAATTACATTATTCAATCATCAATGTTTTTTTTCCTCGTTTACACAAAAGACAGACGTCTTTTTAATGTTCCGCCTGCACTGTCCCCGTGTGTCTTGGTTCCCCCTTCCTGCGAAGGTCTGAATGGATAGATAACATCGCCACACCTCTCTTCAGTAATGAACATCCGCGGTGGATATAAGCTTAAAAGTGTTGTTGTTAAAGCCATTCAAATGTACTCCTTTCATGCCGTCTTTTTTCTGTTGGCTCTGTCCAACGGCTGCCGTGCTGAAACTGCAAAGAGCAACCTGGCTAATTTCCCCTCCCTAGAGTTGTCGGTATGGCTCTAATGGAATATATAGGCATTAAGCAAGCCTCTAAGTGTTGCCATCCTTACACATGAATCCAACGCGATCAATAAATCCATTGGCTTTCTATAAAGACAATTTCCTAGATTAGATGTCAGTCAAACATTTAATGTCATAGATATTTATCAATCCTTTAAATAGGTAGTGTGCAAGATCTGGCAGCAATGTAAAACTGTTTCCCTGTTTTGGTGTGTCCATATGTAGTGCATGATACCTGTGCAGAACTAGCAGTTTTCCCCTCATTCAGGAAGTGCAACATTATGCTTGGCTCAATGGTTTGGAGTTCCCATGCATGTACTGCATGCAGGTCCTTTACGTCATGTTGCTTCCCTGGCCAGATATTACACACCTACCTACACCCCCTTTGAGTGGCCCTCATCTTCATGTCCCTTTTAAGAGCTTTCATTTTTCCTGGCTCTCATTAGAAATACTTAGAAAGGGGTTAAGTAGGTCACAGATACATGTGTATCACATATACTCTACAGGCCATATGTAACATTCATGATCAACACCCCCCCTCCCCAAACATATAATCAAGACAGCCATGTGAACACACACACACACACACACACACAGGCAACATTACAGTCAGTTATGCATGGAATTATACACATAAAGTCACATACGAATGCATGCAAGCAGTCACACATGGGGATATGAGCCTGCCAGCCCATCTGCCCATGTACACACGCACACATGTACACACACACACACAGTGCCTGATAAGTATGCTACGCGCTCCTTGTTTGTTAAGACAGTGGACAGGAGTCGAGGAGAGAGCGAAGGAAGGGGAGGGGAGAATATCTAGGCCAATTCTTCTGCTTAACCGCCTGTCTGTTGAAAGGCAACAGAGACTGAAAGAATCCTGAAAGTAGGAGAGCATAGCTCTCTGCCTGGTATCCATCTCCTTGCCATGGCCACGCCCCTTCCTTCTGGTCCCTCACTGACCCGGCTAGACTCTCTCCCGCTCACTGCCCAGGAGGCACGATGGCACGGCATGCGTGCGCACTCCTGCCCATGCAACTGTTGCCTGGATACAACACATTAAAGACAGACGCAGACACCTCCCCAGAGGGGTGAATAAGTGCATCTAATGGAATGGGCTGGAGAGAGGGGATTACTGAAGTGAATTATTGAGGAGGTAGAGCTGGGGTGGGGTGGGGTGGGGGGGTGGTGAACTATCCAGCAGCAGGTGGGAAGTTGTCCCGCCCCCCCCCCAGCTATCTGCTGAGGCTAGTGGCATGGTAGGGAATGCTTGTAGGGCATGCAGGGGCAGTCTTACCGGCACAAGCGCGTCGTCATAGAAGCTCCAGGCCAGCGCCCAGCGCATGGTGCGGCCCTGGTAGAACTCTGTGTGGGTCACTTTTGGTACCTGAAGAGGACGCAGCATCAAACCAAACCAGTCTCATTTACACCAACAACATTTCTTATTATTTCAATACAAATGCAATGCTTGTAGGCCAACTTTGTCTGGTGCATCCCTAGCCCTTCTAAAACCATCGCTGAAACTGAGCCATGAAAAAGCATTCCCTTATATTCTCACACACCACGGACCGTATGGAGACAGCACTTCCTAGTGACGTCTAATCTGTCTTGCACATGATTTGTGACTGAGGCCCCCGTCACTCCACCCGATCTGCTGCTGCGTAGGCAAAGTAGCGTCAACTATGTGGGAAAACACACAGTCACACTACGGTGCAAAGGCTCCAAGTGAGAATGTTTTACAGGAAACATAAAGGACAGATATATTGCCCAACGGTACGGACTTCTGTTTCAATCAATAGAAGGAGGAGAAAGGGTCAGGCGTAGGACTGATCTATACTATAGGGTCAGAAGTCAAGAGCAATGGGATCAGAAACACAGGGGAGTGGCCTGGGTTAACCCTTGTAACATTAACCAAATTAAACTGCACCAAGTGAGATGTAGCCCTCTGAAAACAATAGCTGCTCCATGCAGACACCATTTTCTTATTAATTAGGCTAGGTTTCTTTTTTCCACACACACACACACACACACACACACACACACACACACCTCTTTCCTGGATGACGGCCAGGGATGCACTCGTGCTGATGAGCAGAGACAGCGCCCAGACACCGCGTGGAGGACCACGGGTTTGGGAAGCGGCAGGTGGGAGGGGGAGCGTGGACAATCTGAGGTGACTGACGGAACACTCACGGGAGCTGCTCTGATGCCATGACCCCATCAAGTGCTCTGAATCCCTTCTAGACGTGCTAGTGAAGTGGCTGGCGTCGGTCCAGCGGCCAGGAGCAGTCAGTTGGCCATCATGTGCTATTAGTTATGACTAATGGGTGCTAGCTACTAACTGCTGTTTGATGCAGTCTTGCACCAAAGAGAAGGCTGCTTGATCATGGCTGCTGTGATATTGCTTAGCTAGTACACCTGTATATTAAGAGGGTTGGTCTGTTTTGAATCGCTATCTATTTGCTCATTGACTCCACAGTTAGGATCAATGACCCACCATAAAAAGCCCCATCCCAAGAGTAAGCCAAGAGTTAGAGGAAGCTAGCAGACACGGCTTTAATATGAGATTGTTTAAACTGCCAATGGGGCAATGGATTGGACAAGAAAACACAGCATCTGATTATATGAACTAGTATCAGATTTGACGAAAATAAAATAGGATCTGAAGGAAAAAATAATAATCAAACTGGGAAATTGTGTCTGATTGGATAAGGTATATAAAAACAAGCTCAAACATTTTGGCTACTCACCCCTTGCTTTCTCAGCTCTTCCTTTAAAGGTGCCACGCTGCATTTCTTCCCCAACATGCAGCTATACCACCTGCAGAGGGAACACAATATTAACCAAAGGTCTTTGTGCACAGGTTAAGTCTGATGGCTGTGCCACAGAATGCTCCCCAACTGAAATCTAAAAACAAAAAGCATTACAGACCTAAAAGCCAAGCACACCCTCTAACCTAGTGTTTATTTTTTTATAAAATGATACATTTTTTATTTTATTTAAATAAACAATAAGTCGAACTTCTTTTAATTTGAGAAAAACACAACAAACAGAGGAACCATACTCTCCACAGAGAGGAAACGCTGCTTTGAAGATCTACCATGCAGGAGAATCAATACCTCTACTGTGCAGTAGAGACGTACGTTTGTAAGGTGCTTATTGATTAAAGACAGAGAGTCTGGCCTGGAAAAACTATACCCCAAAACGAATAGAAAAAAAACAGGCCTTGAACAAAAAGGCCTTCTCACTGGACAACCATACCCTTAAAATACAATAAACTTAATGTGACTACATTACCGTACAAAGGTAATCGTCAAAATAGAACAGCTACTTCAAAAAAATGTCTGGAGAAATGTCTGGAGGGGAGCAAAGAGTTCATCTCAAGTGACACAATGAAACACGGAGGAGCTCCAACATCAACAGATGTTCCCCAATTAACCCTGTTGGCGGGGAGGGGCCCCCTTTCTAATGTCCCAAAGAGTGCAGCTGGAGGAGAACCCCAGCCATATCCACATTAGGCTCATTCACATTAGCTCCTCTCAACACAGACGTATGATTATAACCTTATTGCCAGAGATGCCAATTATCATATCAATAGCAGGGAACACTTTGCAGAGGGCATGAAAAGCCCCCCGCTACACACGCACGCACACCCTAAACTGTGTGTGTGAGTGTTGTAACCAAGGTGGCACACTCCCATCTGGCAATAATTACAGTTTTGTGTTTGGTGTGTGTGTGTGTGTGTGTGTGGGGCGGGTGTCTCTATGGACCAATCAGAGAAACTGGCTGGGTTTCCACGGACACCTGGTGGCTCTGGTGTCCCAGCATGCTTTTGGGAGTGACAGACGGCTGCAGCTGAATTGGCCCGAACCCCAAAAGTGTCGCGGCAGGGGTGAAGACAGGCGAAAAGACAAAACCAAAGGGAGCGGAAGAGAGGGAGACCGGGGCTCACGCCTTCCCCTGTGGTAGCCCCTCATCTCTCATCCCAGCACAGTGCACCGCACGGCTACGCAGGAGCACACACGTTAACAGGCAGACAAATGGAGCCCTCTCTGAGGGCCTCTACGAGTTACCCTGGATATGCGCACACACACACACACACACACACACCTTCATAAAGTAATCCTTATCACACAAACACACTACTTCATAAAGTAATCCTTATCACACACACACATACTGTACCAGTCTAAATAAACCTAAATGTGCCTTTCCATTCAATTCCTGCACATTTCTATGTGCCAATTTGCTGCTCTAGCAGCAGCCTTGGCTACAGGGTGGGTGCAGAGGAGCGGTGTGGTGTGGTGTGGTGGTTACTTCTCCAAACACAGCTGCTCTCTGTGGTCTGAGCCAAATCCTTAGACAAAGAGTGGGTGACAGATTCATCACTGCACTCCGCCCCATCTGCCCCTTTCCACTCATGGAGTCTGCACATTGGAGATCCCCATTCCCCTTCGAATGGTCCTGATCAAGGTCTATTTAGAATAGCCAAACTGTCTCCTAATGAAAGCCATTAATATCAAACAATACATAATTGGATCAGGTGAGGTTGGGGCTAAAATTCAGGTTTTAAAATTAATTAGATTTATCAGACGCTTTTATCCAAAGCGACTTACAGTGAGTACAATTATTGAGGAGCAGGTAGGGGTTAGGCATCTTGCTCAAGGTGGGCCGGGCTTGTTGGGGGTCGTACCCACAACCTTTCGGTTTGTTAAATTAGCCATGGTAGGCAAATTTTTGTTCTTGAAATATTTCCTATATTTATCTCTCCAATAAATATTGGAATCAGAACCAAGATATTATAAAGAACCGGATTTAATAAGTAGAATCACAATTGATCAAATTGAAACGATACCCAACCCTACATATACCTCCACATTATTTGACTCTAGAAAGTTCATAGCTTTTCAGGTCTTGCGATACAAGATAAAACACAATGAAAAATATATAATCCTTTGATTAAAGATAAAGATAATGATTAAAAATAATAGAATAAATAATACAAATTGGAAATTTGGGGACTATTGAAATAAGTTACTTTCCAATTAGCAGGTATGGGGAAAAGTGCGATACCAGGCTATACATTTCAGGCCTTTAGTCCTCACCTCAGCCGCTTCTTAAGCTGCAGGCTGTCATGGATGATCCTCTTGACAAACTCCAATTCACCTCCTTCTGCCATGATCTCCGTCACCCCACCAGTGTTCACTGAACTGGGAGGGGGTCGCCTGGAGTTCCTTGAATTCACCCCCTGGAGAGATTCAAAAGGGAACCAGCAAAGATGCAAGCCGATTTGATGATGAATGATAAGCACTCTGTATGGGGGCCTCCAAGTCAGCAGGTGTTTTGTATGGACATTTTACAAAACATAATATAAAATGAAACTACATTTATATTAAAAAAAATAAAAAAATAAAAATAAAACATCCCCCGAAGGCATAACCCCCATGACCCGTTTTTAGTCTCCAGGAGTCAAACGCAGGTGCACAAATAACTAATTTTAGTTCAAATGGGGGTTTTACGTTTCAGGCACAGACATCGGCAACTCCATTGATGTTCAAGTTATTCCAGCCAGGGAAACAAACACTGTACCTTAGCCTCAAGCTGGTTGGCAAAGAAGGGGGGGTTGCACATGCAGAAGTCATACACCATAGCCGTCTCCTCCTTCAAGGCATCCATCAGTAAGGTCTTCTGGGGAACCTTGACGACTGAGGAAATGCACAAGACCCAAAAGGTACAGTATGTGCCCGAATAAAGGTTAGATTTATTATATATATAGGTTTATATTAGTTTATTATGCATAAGACCCAAAAGGTACAGTTTGTGCCTGAATAAAGGTTAGGTTTATTATATATAGGTTTATATAGTTTATTATGCACAAGACCCAAAATGTGCAGTTTGGGCCTGAATAAAGGTTAGGTTAGGTTTATTATATATAGGTTTAGTTTATACAACTTAAGTTACTTGGTTAGTTTCGACCAAGTCATTTGATTAGGCATTACAAATAGACATATTACAAATATGTCATTTAGCAGACACTTTTATCCAAAGCGACTTACAATAACATGATGCTATTACATGGAGCAGATTAAGGGTTAGGCATCTTGGTCATGGATGCTTACAGGTAGGCCAACTCTGGGGCTCAAACCCACGACCTTCCAGCTGGGAGTCCAACACCTAGACCACTAGACTATTCTTCCCTGCATTCCACGAGTGCTGATATAGAGTATAACAGCAATGGACTTTTAACTATACATCACTCCGCTTTACAGGCGTTCAAATAACCATTAATTAATGATCATTATCTATCAGATTCAGCACTAGGCCTGTGGCCTTGTACCCCCAGTACAACCAAATCCCAGCCATGCTGATATTCAGCATAACGCGCACTTTCTCGTGTGATATTGCTTAATTATTTTGTATACACACACACACACACACACACACACATATATATATAAAAAATGTATTAGTTATTTTAATTCATTTAATTAATAAAATAAACTCTAACAAATAACCTACCTTTAATGAGTTCAGAGAGGTTGTTCTGCTCCACATTTTTTCTAGCATAGTCAAAGCAGATATCATCCACTTCTGTGGCAAGAAAATACCAGCCATTCATAGTGGCACCCAGCAATGGATAAATGCAAGAGGCTCCCGTTCCTGGTTGGAAACACACATATTGTACATACACATTTTGGCAGCGCTACAAACAAAAAAAGCCTGTATGCTTGAGAATACTACATGGGTATGATTATGAGTGCACATTATGTAAATATGCTTTGTTCCCGTTTAAAGAACTGGGAAAATAAGGGGAGGGACATCTCACTATGTGAACTGGACAGCATCTAATGCACTCCGTTTTCCTCATAATGGCTCTAATGGATAATAACAGACAGCCCATGCAGCGATTATCAAATCATTCAGGTCTAAAAGAGACCAAACCATACATTACTGCGTCTCCCTAGGCATAAAAGGATCTCCTGTGTGGTGACATGGTGGCTGTTTGGGAGAGACAGGGATGAATGATGAGCCCAGTGGCCATCCATCACAGAGCTGCAATCTGCTCAAAGAAATGGCTGTGGGCCACCAAACGGTGACCCAAGTCTCTAAGGAGATGCACACAGGCACAAATCAACCTACATGCAAGCAGAGGCAGGTGTTTGGCACGCGTGTGTGGAAAGGTGTTGTGGCTAATTGTCCCCAGGAATAGAGCCTAACATTTTTTCGGGATTCCCCCAGGTCACGGGATTCCCACGGGATTCTTGTGGGATGGGAATCAATTTCTCTATCAGTCCCGTGAATGGGGGGGGGGACGTGAAATAACCAAAATAGGAAGGAAATAGGAAATAACCAGGAAAAATAGGAGATGCACTGATCGATCGGCCAGTTTCACCTTGATCGGCCATATTTACACGGACGCGGAATGCAAGCACCCTTGGATGTATGCACTGCACTGACTTCATGTTGGCGAGGAAAACTGACTTCTCATCTAGCTCAGTGGGCTAGGACGGCAGCTAGCTGCCATGGTAACCTACACTGACATGAAACATGTCTGCGGTGTGGAAATTCTTCAGTGTACGAGGAAGACGTTAGGAAGTTACCTTAGTTAGTAATCGTACTCAAATTAAAATTAAAAACTAAAATTGGTTTTATATTGGACATTCGAACTTTGAGCGTCAAAATCTATCTAAGAGCAAATCTATTGGTATAATATTGTTCATTCCATTGAAAAGAGAGTCCTGTTAAACAGATGTCGCCTTGTAAAAGTGTAGAAAGGCGCCGAACAGTTAACTGACTGTTAAAATTACATTTAAGGGAGTACATTAAAAACTAAATATCTCTGCATCTAAATGACCTAGAGCCGTCAAAAAGAATTGTGAAAGATCTAGGTTACTATGGACCAGGACCGAAAAAAAGGTAATCAGCCAAGAAAAACGCAATCGGTGCAAAGTGCAAATCCCCTCTCTTGCCATGCTCTACTTAGGAAGGGCCAGCAGGCACTGATCTTTTTGCTGATTAATAACAACACACCACATGATTAATAATTAAATCATTACAGGTGTTTGTGTAGAACGCTGCATCGTTAAATCAGCAGTGAATTACAAGGGTGACGACAGGGCTGCATGTCACCTTGAGTCACGTGACAAGCAAACACCACTGGACGCGGTGTAGGACGGAGTACAGGCGGCTAACAGGAAGCCATGAGGCGTTACCGATGTCGATGCCCTTGCGAGGCCGGCCCTGTCCATCAATCAGGTCCTCCACCCAGTGTATGTAGTTGAGGCGCAGGGGCACGGTGGGTATCAGGCGCTCCAGGGGGATCTCGATGGTCAGGCCAAAGTCCTCTCTCAGCAGGGTGCAGGTCAGCGCACGGACCGCCTCTGGCTCTTTGAAGTTCACGCTGGAAGAGGACCACAGCACAGCTGAAAGCCAGAGCAACGTGTCGAATGCAAAAGGCTAACAAGAGCAGGCATATTGAAAATGTATTACCACTAGCCAGAATAGAATCAGATTTGCAGTGTTATTTCATGTAGTGCCTGGCTATGCCGCTCCACTTGCCTTACAAGTGTGGCCACCTGTCATTGACTGCATTTTACCAGATTCCCATTAACACGGTACTCAATTAACCCCCTGCTTCCCCACCCTGGTACGGCTCTCCACGGCGCCCCTCATTACCAACACACACTGTTCCATGAGGAACCGGTGAGTTCAGCGACACGTTCATTTACACCCCCTCACTAACGATAGCTGATTTCACGTTTTCTAGGCACCCATCCCCATGTATTCCCAATCTCCAGCCATGCCACACACCCCCACCCACTGCTCTCTACATGTATGATCATTTCTGCTGGCAGTAAGGCATGCATGGGTACTGCAGACGCCGCGAGTGGGCGAGATGGGTATAATTAGCAAGTCCCTGAGTGCATTTGCACCTCGGCACATGTAATTAGACACTTCCTGGTGATGGGCACGTCTGGCACCACAGGAGGTTTGCTGTGAGCCTATTCGTGTGCGGTAAGATAAGAGAAAACATTTTTTTTAACGTTTAAACGTTTAAGCTGCGACTGAGGTGAACGTGAATTCATCTGCTGTACAAGTGATTGAATGTGTGCTTTCTTTTAGTTAACAGTCTCTGTAGTCATTAATAAACTGGAATACATAAAAAAGATTTTTTATAAAAAATAAAGGGGGCAAACTTCCATTCTTAGTGTGTGCAGAGCAGAGGAAGCACAGAAACTATCGTCTTCACTTCGGTCCAAACCCCTAGATTTGGGCTGCATCTTCATTCAGGACTCTCCAGCAGGCAGGACGGATACAAATGAGCAGCAGTGTCAGTGGAGCCTGACATCACGCTCGTCACTAATGATCATATTAGGCTAATGGTCCCGTCTAATTACCGGCTGAACAAGGACGACCTTTAGGGTCAGAAGACAAACTAACGCCAGGCTGTTGTAGGGACTGACTGAACACTTTCAAAGGCTGTGGCATACTATAGAGCTTAGACAACAGCAGCTAATGGCACTCTCGTGGCTAGTGACAGCATGTGTCAGCTGATCATGGTTCTACCATCAGAGTGCTACAATCAGTGCGTGATCAATACACAAAGAGTGACGCCGCTCGCAGTGGACATGCCGGGACTCTATTTTTAGTCCTTAATGAGCGTGTGTGTGTGCGCGAGCGTGTGTGTGTGTGCGTGCGCAATGCAGTCCAATCGTTCCCATCAGTAGCACCGTGAAAAGCCAGGTCTCCATAGCAACCCCACCTACTGCACAGACGAGGACGCAAATCCGGCCACGCTGGAGCAATGGCTGACGGCAGGCAGAGCGTGCCCGTGCCCGACACCACCTCGTGAGTACGTCGTGCCGTAGTCGACAGCGCGCAGGATGGGACAAAAAAAGTGACGAGAAGTGGCGATTCTGGAAGGAATACTGTACCGTGCACTGAAGAGCACAGGAACTAACGGAGGGGAACACAGTCTGGAAGCACAGTCGATTAGGAGCTGGCCGAGCTGTGCTCAGCCGACAACTGCCTGTGCTAGAAGAGGAACAGGTAATAGTACTGTTAGTAGTGCAGGTAGAGGCAGGGGGTTGTACTGGTCTACCAGCGGACCCCAGACTGGGCAGAGGGGGCATGATCAGCAGTTTCCCTCTGCCGCAATACAGGCAGAGAGGAACAAAGAAAGGCAGGGAGAGGGAGGGGAAACGAGGGGAAAAAACTGTAAGGGGGCTGTCAGCTGAAGACAGGGTGAATGAGGGAGGTGTGGAGGACAAAAGCTGCCCATTTTCACAATGGAGAAGTAGAAAAATAAATACTCATGTCAGTGGTTAAAGTACCGAGCAACACAACCGCCCATACTCCGGTTCAGACTATAATTGAGCACCGCTTCCTGCTGGGGAAGATAAGAGAGCCCTGCCCAGTGCCCACCTCCACTTTCACCCACTCAGCACTCTTTACGGATGTAACCTTCAAAGCACACCCTCTGCATTGTTAGAGCGCTGGGGAAATTCGTTTTCAGCAGCAATATGCAGAGGGAAGCTCACAAACAACACATAGCCGTGCGACTATGAAGTCAAGCCCTAAGCTGAATGTGTGCAACACGAGTGAACTCACAACCTGATAATGATCACCGCCCACACTTGATTGATTTATTGAACAAAATATTCCCTTTCAATGTCACCGTCCATAATTCCTCAAATGCATGCATTCCTATTTGAATCCTCATACAAGGATGCAACCACTGCTTAAAAGTACCTCTTGAAAGTACTTTTTTTTTTTTAAACACATTAGATATTATGCATATTAGATATTAAACAATGACACTAAAATCATACACACTGCTCTTTTAAACTGTGTATCATTCCTAGTGGATATTCCTTGCCCTCTTCTTTATGGTGAATGTTCCCTTTCTGAGAATATTTAATAATGTATGTCACAGGAATCCTTTGTGAAAATTGAACCATCCATTAATTTCGGATGTCAAAAACCTTCCACCAATAATCTCCCAGTCCTTGAAAAATATGACTACCAAATGAAATGTCACCCAGAAAGGCTGTTGCATTTTTAATACCCACCAATGGTGTGATGCCCTGACAGGCGAGATGTACTAGAGTACATCTGTCCATGTCCCTGGCTCAACACAAGCTCAACCGCGTTCCTCAAGATCCTACCAATCACTTTGGGTCTTCTCGAGGATCTGAGGACAGCAGGCCTCCCAAGATTACCTCCCCCATCCTAAGTGGTTTCTTATATTGAAGAAAACCTAACAGAAGATTTTTTAAATACAAAACTACTAATCCATAAAAAAGGCTCAACAAAAAATAATTGTGACATTTAATCACAGTGCTTGGTTGTTTAAGAAATATTATTATGGTGGGATAGTTAACACATGCAGAGGGGAGTGTTAGCATTTCGCTGTAATATTATTTATTGCAGTCGTACTGCATACTAGTCTGAGTAACACAGTGACAGAAAGACCCTGCATAATGAGGCTCTATAATTAAAATATGTGGCAGATGGATATCATGTTGCGTTTTACACCTTGCCCACATATGTATTTTACTTGCCAAAGGACTGACCACAGAAACACAATAGATGAACCCACACCAATATGTTCACGCTTGAACACAGATGTTCACGTCTGTTTGCAATATCTCCCGTTTGCATTCATCTGCATAACACAAAGTTATATGCAAACTGTGCAGAAGGTATCAGTGTCACCTAACAGGACAGGACAAAGGAGGGGAGAGCATTATTATGCCAAGTTTACCAACAGTATGCATTCCTAATACTAAAAATAAGGATTTAATTTCAGATAGATGCTTAATTTCGCATAGCTAAATTGCAACCTGAAGCAAAATTCAGTAACATTTTGTCTATGTATTCTCTATAAGGTGATCTGTTAACAGAGGATTCTGTCCATTTTTACACACATAAAAAAGTAGAATCCAGGCCAACATTTTTCAGACCGCAATATCAGTTATGCCACCAGAGACATACTGTTGTCTAATGTAAATCTAATGTATACTAGAATACTCCTGGAAGATTTCTCTGCTGCTATTGGATGATGCACCACTATTCCCATTTTACTGAATACAATACTGAACACACAGCAGTGAGCATTTCATATCTTTAGTCTGCACCTGGTTTACAGGTGTTTTTAGAGACTAAGACTGGAGTTATTGTATAATGAAACTTTATTGGATGTGGTTGCTGACCAAATTCTAAAATAAGGTTTTTAATAAAAAAACCTATGTACAAATAAATACATTTACAGCATTTAGCAAAGTGACTTACAATTAGTACATTTGTCAACAGTTGAACTGGTTAACCACCAGTTTTTGCAAGCAGATAACATTCTCCTAGAATAAGGACAACATCATGTAACAAGGTTACTTCACCTATGCATTTGCACAACATTACTCGAAGGTTTATCATTCGCTCCTCAAAACAATAATTACAATAATCGAAAGTTATTAACTCTTCAAGGGATCATTCACTCTTCAAGTTATCATTCACGCTTCAAACAGCTCTAAGAGCTTAGAATTCTTAGAGCTGATCTAACAGAATAGAAAGAAGTGATTTTTTTTTTTACAAATACAAATGGAGTTCCACTGTTTAATAATCTGCTTGAGTCTACAGTATTCATTGAAAATTGTAACATATTTTTACAGTCAGTGCACATGTTGCATCCAATTAAAAAGGGGCAGAGAGAGGAGAAAAAGAAGGATGAAGACAAGAACACATTCAACCGTTTTGTTTTGTTTCCCCATACAGCAGCAAGTAATAGGGTGATGTCAACACCCCAAATCCCAGCAGAGCATACACATCTTTGCCTTTGTTCTCCTACATGGACTCTCTCACAAGTCAGCTTCTCAGCATTCTCCTGTTTATATCGGAGGCCGTAAAGACCAGATCCAGTCTTTGAGCATATTTGGGATGGTCTATGCACACAAGTGCACAAACGAACTATCAGATGTTTACATGAATTTTACTTTTGTGAGATAGTGAGGATCTCCCAAGTATTTCCACTTTTAGGGAGAGAGAGAGCAAGGACAAGCTGGGTGGGTGTTTAATGAAAAGACGCTCTGTCAGCAGGGGAGAATACTACCTTCACAGCATTTTAGAATCAGATGTATGCAAGTACATTGGACTTGGTAAAGGTTTGTACATATAGACAGACAAGGCTTCTCCGGCCAAGAAGAAAATGTACAAAGACTCACTTATACCCACCGCTGCATAAGTCCATTTTAAACAAGTAGACCCGCTTGCACTTTGTATGCCTTCGCCGCACAATGTCTGTTACAAGGTTGAATGTGATCCTGTGTGTTTTATGCGTTTTATGTGTTTTCATGAGCCCTAAACTAAGATGATTTTCTGTCATGTCATGTGGAGGACAATAAAGTATTCTTGAATCTTGACATTTCTGCATATAATTAATGAACAGATCTTTTAACAATTGCTATATAGCTAAAATAATAAAAGTTCTAATATGCTCCTACTGAAATTGTATTCCAATATGTTTTTTGTCATCCTAATTTTGACACTACTAGACACACAGGAAATGCTATATGGACGTGTCAAATGAATTTACTTACACGGGTCGGCCTGCAAGACTGGTGTGAACATGTTGTTGGAAATCTGGATACTTTGATGCCAAGTAGGCAAAGTCTGGGGGCTTGTCTTTGTAACGATTCCGGGGATGCATGGATTTATTCAGAGCCATAGTTCCTTCATCAATAGGGAAAATTGGTATCAGCAAGATTTGCAACAGGAAACAGTGGAACATAAAAACATAATTCAAGAATGCGCCAGACACGTTTTGAACCGGATGTCGACATAGCCCAGAAGCTGGACCCCACACTCGACTCCTACTTCCAGTGTGTGGGTCCATATTGTGGGAAAAAGTCGACACTAGCACAGGATGGGGATATGCGTATGGTCGACATGTGCCAACGTGCGAACGTAAATTTGACACGGTTCGTTGTTTATAGTACTGTACTGGTATACACACTGGTAATGTTGTGGGTCGGATATTTCACAGTTCACAACTTAAACGGTTAGCTGGATAAACACAGCTAATGTGAAGGTTACTTATGATTGCCTACCTTTGTGGAAGTTATTGTTGTGGTTAATGAAGTCAAGACGAACACTGACTTAATAAAGGAAGCACCATGGACGGGGAGAACTCACGTTGAAATAACGTTTGCATGTTTTATCCGCGACTGTAGCAACGTCACTAATCTGCGCCAAAACGGACTTACGTCATCATTTAACTTTGATGTAAACAAACTATTAATTTACCGGTACATTTACAGCATTTAGCAAACGGTTTTATCCAAAGCGACTCACAATAGGTGCATTTGTCAATAGCTAACTAGGTCATACACCTGTCATCGTAAAAAGTAAATTACTTTTGTTATATAATAATGGCTGCAGTCATTAGGGCTAACTTAGTATACATTTCACAACATAGACCACATTACAACGTACCATTCGGCAAAAATAATTGCTAATAGCTTATATACATGAAAATAGCTTAAACTTTCCTAGAGTCGATCCCAACAGAGCAGGAAAGAACTTTTTTTTTCTTTTTCTTTTTTTAAATAGAGATTTTAAATTGCTTTAGGTATCCCATTTTAGGATAATGGCAGTGCATTTTTTCGCCTCCGCCCTTCAGACAGCCTGAGACCGCCACTGATAGCATATATTATATCACCTTGTGGGCACAACCCCTGATACATTTTTACGTAAACTTAAGAAATAATGAATTCACTTGATGAAATAAATGTACAGGTTACATTAGATTAATATTGAATCACATTCGCTTACACAACCCCCCCCCCCAACAAAATGACCAGAACCACATAAATGCTGATTTTTATTTTATTTTATTATGCCGCAAACAATAATGACATCCAGATATATTGTTAACAATTTGCTTTTTTTCCCCCCAAAAAAGTGAGATCATGGAAGCAAAAACAACTCATTTGAGCTTGTGAAGTCTGAAGCCCTCTACCAATTCACAAGGCAGGGTACAGTAGACAGACGGACATAAGGCTGGTGGATGGACCCACAGACAGTGCAAGCTCGTCTGTCGGTCCCTTCACACACCAAGCCATGCGCAGCATAGGGATTGCTTGGGACCTGCAAAAGGGATTACAACACTTGCGTGTGTTTGATGTCTTCTAGTTCAATTACTGCTTCCAAATAAATAGCAAATCTTCCCGACAGCCGAAGACCCATATCTAAACTCAAGAAGTTATTGTCAGTTTTAAATTATGGTTCTGGTGCTAATCTTTATTTCTGGCCTAGTTTAGATTTTGCATGACATAGTGTAATCCTTACATCGGCCCATCACAAAGGAGAAGCCTGAGTGTCTTGTTTGTCTCGAGACAAAACAAAGTCCAAGAACTCTATCTTAACCAGATTGTTTTAAGAACTTTTTTTTGGCTTCAGCTAAAACATTTACCAACATTGCATTTGCACGTCAACTTGTACTACAAATGCGTGCCAAAGGGAAAAATAGAATCCCAACAGATTCTCCGTTAGAAGCAAGAAATTATGACAGCAAAAACAGACCATTGCACGAGGCCACTAAGGAGATTCCCTGAAGGAGGGTAGGGGCGGGGGGCATCTCCTTTGAAACATCTTAGTCTGCCACAATCCCATCACAATTACAAAAGGAGGAAGCTGCTAATCTGTACGTCTGCCTCCTTTGTGTAGCGTCACACACAAACAGAAGTAGTCTTTCTACAACCACATAAGAGCTGTCTGCAGTCATCAAGCCAGCTGACCTGTCTGGTAGGGAGCCTGTTTGGTGTCCACGAGAAACCAATGCAATTGGCACAGTACACAATGCATGTATAATGCGGAGACATGCTGGCATTCAGCCACAGACATCCATAATCATGTTCTTTGTAAGAATACTCTGCCGTCGTTCGAAGAATATTTGCATCAACCAATTGGCCCCACCAGACAGCTCTGCCTCTGGTCCAGGTTTACATGCAGCAGTGCTAGCTCAACAGGTCACGTTAGTCTCACACTAGCAGGTAGCCACATCTATTACACATAGGAACAGGAAAAAGTAGATCAGGTAAGCAGTGGAATTCTTTATTATCAAAGAATTGCATTGGGATGAAAAGGCTTATCAAAATGATATATATATTTATCAAGGTTTAGATTTTTGTCATCTCTGATCACCAGAAAGGGACCAAAGAACTAGAGAAAGCAGGTATGTGCGAGATAAAGGAATCGTTTTGCCAGCTAGTTATGATGCAAAATGCTTCTTTTTTTTTTCCCCTTTAAAAAAAGGAAACGGAATGGATGGTCCAGTAAAACTGGATAACAATTATTTTCGTTATCTCAAAAAATATTCCTGCTCTGTAACAATTATTGTTGCAAAACGAAGAAAAAAAAAAACAGAAGGCTACTCAGAAGACATTTGGACATGTTTTGCTTTGGTCTGTTGTTTGCTAGTAGAGCCCCTCACTGCCTATGCCCCATCATTCTCTGATGTACAAACCCTGTAAATAGGTACAAAACCAAAGTACAGGCTCATGTACTGCAAGGGAGCTGCATGGTCATTTACAGTAAAGAACAATAACAGCAAACATCAGCATAAAACCCCTGTATAAAGAACCCTGTCTATACAGATCATTCAGCAGCTAGCATTTCTTCACCACCTTTTTGAGAAAGAATACATGTTTGCCTCTTTTGTGAAGGTGCTGAATGATATTTTCACCTAAATCTGCCCCCCCCCCTCTTCTTTTTCCAATATTATGCAGAGCATAGTTTTATCCTTTTATTTTGCACATCCCAGAAATCAATTTGACTCCTTTTCACGCACCTTTGACTACCACATTTCCTGCCCAACATTATGTTTATAACTTATTGAAGTGGCACGTAAAAACTAGGCCTCAGCTGGCTTTGCAAAATTCCTTTAGTGTAGTGAAGTTAACATCCTGATGAAAACATATCAGTCAGACTAGAAAGGGAGATGATTAGGTTTAAGTAAACCAGGCCTACAAAATCCTAGTGCAACTTCTCACAAAAGGGAGAAACTCAAGGTCTATTTGAAGTGCTGGAGATTAAAGAGATGTAATCCCTGAAGTCTGCCAGGGCCCAGGTACTAGGAAACACTAGGGCACTCGCTGACAGCGACAGCCAGATGTATTTTTTTTTGGGGGGGGGGGGGGGGAAGAGACGGGGGCAGGGTAAGTTCTTCAGGACAGGAATGAATGATGAGGATTA
>JAODLI010013865.1:0-24486 GCA_027575585.1 Percopsis omiscomaycus | reverse complement strand
TGTGTGTGTGTGTGTGTGTGTGTGTGTGTGTGTGTGTGTGTGTGTGTGTCAAAACCCAGTTCATGAAAAAACATCCCTTGTTGAGCAAACTATCTTGTAAAAAAAACCTCAGTGACCTCTGTTATCTTCGCATGCAGAAACACAAAAACATTTGTTCACTCTCTCACACACACGGTCTCGCCCATCGTAGCGATAACCGAAGGCCAAACATCAAAACAAAGCTCCCCCCCCCCCCCGCCGTTTGTTGTTTTGCGTCAGCGGAGGAACGCCGTGTGAAGGAGGAAACAGAGCTGTCAGAGGAGCAGAAACGGGGGACGGAGAGGGGACGCCCAAGCAGGATGTTGACGTTTTATTTGCCCAGGCGGGACAGCCGAGGTCACTAAGGTTAAGTCCCTACATCTGCTGATGGCCACTGCCTCCCACACAGCTTGGTGGAGGATCGCAGCATGTATTGAGGGAGGAGACGGGAGATAAAGATCCAGTGTCTTGTGAAAACCTCACCCCCCAAGTTAGGTCGGAAACACTTTGTCGTGAATTAATCCGCCGATTGCATAAGGTCATAGTATCACAATATCATAACAATGCAGTAGGCAACTATGTGGAATTAAGGAAGCATGAGCAAAACTTTGAAAAAGTACAACTGAGCATCCATGTGGGTGTGTGGGTGTGTGGGTGTGCATAAACAAGAACTTGAATTTGAAAATTAAAGGGTGGCACATGCATACACACACGCATGCACACACAGAAACACACACACACACACACACACACACACACACACACACAGCCTTGTAATGAAGACACACACCCTAGTGAGTGGTTATAGTTTTTCACTGGCCTAAATGAAAAATATGTCAATTCACATTTCATACAATTGAAAGACTATTAATAGTAATTATAAAGTCTTTCATCTGTACCTTTTTTGTTTGTTTCTCAGACTTGGGTCCAACCATAGCTGTCAGTAGACGTATTTGCATTTATTACAATGTTCATTAAATCTCAACTGTGGTCTGTTATTACTGTTATAACGCTGGTATTACTCAGCATGCAATTAGAGTTACTGACGTTGGTACTACTTTTATGGTAACACAGAGAACTTTGAAGTGTGTTGATGACTCTCTGATGAACTCAAAGTCACTGATCTTGATAGATACTTTTGAACAAATTAGTTTGTCTGATCTGAGGCCCGAGGTGAAACTTTGATGCTTGGATGGAAGGGAATGGAATTCTTCTCATGCGAACTGACTGTGATTGAGAATGCTTTTGGACTGGACTGTAGTAAATAAAAAAACTAGCATGTGAACAAGGAGACATGCTAGCTAAAAACCCAAAATTCAGTTGACAGTATTAGTTTAGTGACAGTCATCAAAGTGGATAGATAGCCAGGCAAAGTGTCAGTTATAGCATTGACACATGGTCATGGACACACACTCATCTGCGGCTCATTGTTATTGTAATAGGTGCTGCGGCCCACAACATTTGTGAGTATCCAATAACGCATTCAGCTGGCTACATCAGAAAGCAGTCTAAATATTTTATTAATTTCCAAGTTTTTTCCAATATTTCCTGGTTATCTTTTAAATTAAGTCTAGGCATTAAACTTCATTAGGGTTGGTTACATTAATAACCGCTTGACAAACACAATGCTTAACTTGCATTTGCCGCCAATATACAAAATATAGTAGGCCACTAGCCATGTGACCATATGTTGTTGTTGTTGTTTTAAATCACCATTACAATTACTTCATAGTTGTGTTCTAAACAATTAGGAACATTTATTATAATGTATTATTTATTTATTTCTCAAAAATACATAAAATGTAACCTTCACCGATAGGTGATAGCACCCTTACCTCCCTCCCGGTTATGTTTTCTTTAAACTCTCTGCTGCTGCTGATATCTGCAATTTTAACAAAGAGAGTGATACGCATCTGGGCTTGATTGACTGTCTGCCTGGGAGTGGGAGGTTGATATGTCAATCAAAAGACTCACGATGCCCCTCAAGAGAGTTCCCAACCCTTACTTTGAGAACCTCTGCCATACATCATCTGTCAGTTTTAGCCCCACAATACCACATCTAACCCCGAGAAAATGAAATACTGAAATGAAACGGTACTGATAAGACTGCAACCGTCTCCAGGCAACGCAGGGATGTGTGACACACCAGACCAGGCTACATGACAGAGCCTCTGTGTTTAGGTTAGATGATCACCGCAAGGTACGGAGCTGATGTCGGCTAGCACCCAGTGGAAAATGCCGGAAAAGCAACCCATTAGATTGGAGTATGTGTGTGATTCACAGCTTAGCTGTCATTGTGTTTACTTGTGTCCCACTCCCACATATACTGTGTGCATGTGCATCTGTGTGTGTGTGTGTGTTTAATGTAAGGTGTAAAGTAACACAGACACAGACACTGCCCAGGATGGCAGCTGCCTTCATCTGTGTCCAAACACGAGGACAGAAAGAGAGAGGGTTTACTATGGGCATTGCATACACACAGTGAATGATGTTACAGCAAAGTTAGTGACGGACTATTGCTGCTCATATTTAGAAAGGTTCCCACTTTAGGCAGGCTCATGTCCAGACCAATAGACACCAGTTTGAATATGAACTGTAATCATTGAAGCATTTTTTGGTACCAGTTGATCATTTGCTGTGTCATTGTTTGCAGATTTAAGACAAAATCTTTCAAATCTGACACAATCTACCATTTACTATCTAGCACTTTCCAGTTCAAGTTATTTTGGCGACACCTAGTGGTAAACCTTGTGACACCAAGTGCTCAATTCAAAACCAAACAACTGTGGACAGCACCGTACTTGTGCATGTCAATGACTGCGCATTGACTGCGCATGGGACACCGAGTTTGCTCTGAGGCCCATGTGTAGGTCAGGCGGGTATCGCAATGCAGTGGTAGTGCACATGAGTTGAGCTTGTGCACTGCAAGGGTGGAATACTTTGAAGAGCCCAAGTGCTCGTCCGCATCCACATTGCGTGAAGCCACGTGTTTGGTACCATACTGTGGCCTTTATACTAGATTTAATTCCCGCTGTCCTGTTGACCAACCACTGCCATTTGACACAGATGTAATTGCTCCGGGCGTGTCGCACTACATTAGAAAAACTAGAGAGAGAGCGAGAGGGAGCTGCAAATGGATAGGCATTCATGAATAGGCAGCAGGCAACAGTTTCAATGATATAAAAGTATGTGTCTTTACGTGTCTGTATATAATGTGTAATTTGTATCTATATGTCTTTCTGGGTTTTATTATGTACATGTAGTGTGTGTGTGTGTGTGTGTGTGTTTCATATAGCCTTCCATTCTGACATTTAGAGAGCTGACATGCTGATGATTCTCCACACATCAGGGAAGGCCCTTGCCCAACAACGGTGCTCTCTATGCAGGCAGCGAGAGCCACACGACCAGCCTGTCTTCATCAATCAGACAGCAGCCTGCTCAGCTCTGACAGTGACACATCTGATGGATAGGACTGCTGCATGACTAACACAGACACACACACACACAGAGATACAGATACAACGCTTTCTTGAGACTCTTTCTCTCTCTCACTCTCTCTCTCTCCCACACACACACACACGCACACGCGCAAACAAACTTGGCTGTGTATGTACAATACACGCGAGTCATTCTCTTTGTACTGTTTCCCCTGGAAAATCCTTTCATACAGAGGATATATGGAACTTAACGTTAGTGTGTGTGTGTGTGTGTGTGTGTGTGTGTGTGTGTCATATAGGTTAGCGTTATTCTTTCACCCCACAATAAGTGCATGCACATACAGTACACACAAACACACACAGACAGAATTTATGTTGTCAATCATTTATCTATGTTCGCTGCAATTTTTTTCCTGGCAACTGAAGGTTCAGTTTGAAATAAACACAACCCCCATACTGAAAAGCGGAGAGAAGATCTGACAGATGGAGATGAAAAATGATGATGGGATGTGATTGGAGGGGGAATGATGATTAGGAAGGTGGTCTAACAAGCTCTGGGGGGTTAGAGGGCTTTAGATATGTTTAGAGAGAGGCTGAAGTACTAATAGTATGCAATTTGAGAGTACAATATTGCATTGGGATATTGCAACCAATATCAAATACCAGGTCATCAAGAATGTGAGCATTCAATGCATGCTACACCACAGAGACTATCCCACAATGCTTTGTGCCTTGATGTCACTGAAAGTGAAGTGGCAGCAAATGCACATTTGTGCTGATTTCTTATAATATATGACCATGACATTCAGCACGTCATTCATTTTTGATAATGCGCCTTTTGATAATTACCATATTTATACACAGACATGGCCAAAGAGAGGTAGATTGAGACTTAAAAGAGTTACCACAAGATCGTTTCCATAACATGTCATCTTTAAGCTACAATTTCGTACGTATTTTTACCGATACGTGACCTGTCTTCAGACCAAGTGTAAGCTTTGTGTATTTACCATTACCCCGCCCCATGGCTTACTGCGTATTTTGTTTCTTAGCTGTGAATCTGGTGTAAATCAAACCTTATTGCCCTTTCAAGATGGCTCTGTTGTTGTGCAGGCGTTAGACCCTGGCACTTTGAAGTTCTGAGTGAGGAAATGGGCACATGTTCCAGACCCTAATGAAACACAATTTTTCCATTTGTTATGAAAAGCCATCAGGAGCTGTGCCATGTCCCACACAGATATCGTTCCCTCTAGAAACGTGAGAAACATCTGTTCCCTATTCCCAAGTGCTCTCTGCTTGGTATATTAGGGATTTTGGGTTTAAGACTTGGTTTGCTTACAACTGCTGAACTTTATAGACTATTTTAGTAATTTTTTTGCTTGTGTTCACACACGTCTGTGTTTCGGTGCGGGTTTAAAGTCAATACAGTGTCATATAGTTTCTGAGCTTGTAGCAGAAAGGTCATGAGATTCAGAAATCATTTTCACACACCTTGCTTAT
This sequence comes from Percopsis omiscomaycus, assembly GCA_027575585.1. Lineage (NCBI taxonomy): Eukaryota > Metazoa > Chordata > Actinopteri > Percopsiformes > Percopsidae > Percopsis > Percopsis omiscomaycus. The sequence goes on along the minus strand of JAODLI010013865.1, from coordinate 19,531 downwards.
GTATTGTATACAACATATACCTACCGTTCCATTCCAAATCCAGTCAGAGAATAGCAGCAGGAGTCTAGTAATAGAGCGTGGCTCAGCACATCCTAGCATGTCCTCACAACAGCATTTGGATCATGCGTGGTAAGGCATCGGTGTGCATGTGTCTGCGTGCGCGAGCTTGCATGTGTGCGTGTACAGGCGTACCATTGATGGGAATGTGTCTAATGTAGAGTGAGGTGGTGTTTTCTCGGAGTAAGCCAACTCCCAGGACCTAAAGCCAAAATCGCCACCAGCCTGACAAAACACGACAGCTGACTGTTTGGATAACATTGCACCGTGTGTGTGTGTGTGTGTGTGTGTGTGTGTGTGTGTCTTTGAGGATTTTTGTCGTTGTATTATACAATTGCACCCTTAAATGTGTGACAACGACGCATGTGTGGTAACTAAACAGAACAGACGGAAGTAGCCATGCTGTCTATCTTGTTTTAATAGTCCCGGCACGTGACCCCACCGGCTTGCGATAACACAAAATTGCTAACCAACTAGCAGGCCTACTAGCTTCCAAACTGATGAACTGCAGATGGACTCGCTTGGGGTGAGCATTTCAGTACAGTGACCGCACTGCACACCTTGGGGAACTCTAAAGAAACTTCAGTTTGTAACGTTACTCTCCTCACTGCCTCGAATGCGTAAGCCAATGTGTTTGTGATAATCTCCTCAAATACCTTTCAGCTTCTAGTGATGGGAATTCCGTCTCGTTTGGCTCAGCTCACCAAAAAGAGCCGTCACTTTTGGCTTTCAAATGGCTCTTTAAAAATATATATAATTTGTATTTTTTTCCTAGTCAAACAGTTTGTGATTGTTTGACAATGATTGGTGTTAAAACAATTTAAATTAAATAAAAAAATGATGTGGGATCTGTTTTACCGCATTATTGAGTGGAAAACAATCACTCTTGCCAATATTTAACTTATAGCCTGAAAAGGAGCCAAATAATTGCAAAATGACAAGAATCTTGTCAATGCATGCAGTAGGATTTGTAACATAGAGCAAGAGGTCATCAGCATAAAGTGAGACCCTGTGCTCTACCCTGTTCCTGCAAATACTGCTGAAAAGTGAAGAGCTCCTAAAGGCGATTGAAAGCGGTTCAATTGCAACAGCAAACCACCAGGGCATATTCAGATTGAGTATGATTAGTGATCACCCCAACAAGGGTTGACCTATATAACCAATTATTTGACCAAAAACAAATTTACGTTGTCAAAAGCCTTTTCACCATCCATGGAAATGACCATTTTAGCATTGTTCATGTTCGACTTAGATAATATTCAGCAGATGACGGATATTTGAGGATAGTTTTCTGCCCCTTTATAAATCCAGATTGATCACTGGAGATAATGTTTGGTAGGCTTTCGTCAAGACGGCCAGCAAGGACTTTTCTAACACCTTTACATCCGAATTCAGTGAACTGACCGGTCTCCAAATGCTACATTCATCTAGGTCCTTATTTTCCTTTGGAATTTGGAAGTGAAATTGATGGGGAGCTAGCTGGACAGAGAACTTCTTTAAAAAGCCTTGACGTTCCGCATTGATTTGAGGCTGGCTATAACTTCTAAGTCTAAATTATTTTTGTTTGTGTCATCGATTGCAGGAAAATCCAAATCTAAGAATTTATTAATTGCAGTGTTTTCGATTTTTAGAGATTGGAATAATAAAGAGACTTGATTTATATCGGTTGGGTCTGAGACTAAAGGATGGGGAGTTTTGAGAATTTTAGAGATGAATTGAGAGGCAGACTGGTTTACGTTTACAGTTTAAGCTGTAATGTAATTGGGAAAACTTCCAAATCCAACAGAAGTGGGGCGTGATCTAACTATTACATTACATTTTACATTTAGCAGACGCTTTTATCCAAAGCGACTTACAATCACATGGTGCTATTACATGGAGCTGATAGGGGTTAGGCATCTTTGGGGACAATAAAGTATATCTTTATCTTATCTTGCTCAAGGATGCTTACAGGAAGGCCAACTCTGGGGCTTGAACCCACAACCTTCTAGCTGGGAGTCCATCACCCAGACCACTAGACTATCCTGCCCCCACAACTATTGCTGAATACTCGCATGACTTCACTAAAAGTAGGAAAACTTTGTCTAAAAAGAAATAATCGATGCGGGAATGTGTCTGGTGAACATGGGAATAAAATGAAATCTTCTATTGTTGGGTAACTGAAACGCCATATGTCCACGCCACCAATATGATCCATTAGTGCTGACAAAGCTCTAGCCATTTTAGATGGGGTTTCATTTTTGGGATTTGATTAGTCAAGAATGGGTTTAACCCGTTTAAGAGGTCTCCTCTGAAATAGGGTTATATGAGTCCAGGCATGGAATTATTTTAAAGAAAATAAGGATCACATATTAGGACAGTCCCAGTTGGGGGCATAGACACAAACCAAGATTACAAGGGGTTGGAACAACAACCCCATAACTATAATATAGTGGCCATTTGAGTCTGATATTATCTGCTCTGGTGAAAACTGTAGCTGTTTGTGTAGCAGGATTGCAGTGCCCCTTGATCGGCTATTGAAGCTTGAATAAAGGGATTTTGTAGTCTGGTATGGTCACAAAGACGCAAGTGTGTTTCCTGAAGAAACGCTATCTTTAAATTCTTAAGGTGTGAGAATACTCTTGGTCTTTTAATAGGCCCACCAAGCCCCCTTAAATTCCAGCTTGTAATTCTAATGGTCCCTACCGTATCATTCTGAGCAATAATAATAATTGATCAGATACTGGCCTTTGTAATAGACAAATGTTGATAGACAAATGTTGATAGACAAATTGTGTATATAAGAGCCCAGAGCAAATGGAACCGTAACACACACACACTGCAATAATGCAGATAAAGATGATAAAGTGAGGGAAAAAGAGAAGAAAAAAACAACAACCGTTCAGACATTTGAACTAGAACCAATGTCTTAATGGACATCTTTTAACCAAACAAATGCTTATATTCTTGTCTTAGATTCAACTTCCAAACACGGATGAGTAAGCAGGAAATTGTCCTATAAACCACCGGTTAATTGTGATACGTAATTTGTGTACGTAGTTTGCTAACCTTCAAAACTTTAATCCACATATACACCAATGCTCAGAAGATTCTAGTTCTATGACATTGCATATTGGCATGTAAATCAACCCGCACATAGTCTACCGCATTCCTTCTATTATCAAAAACAAAATAAAAGATTATTTGAAATAGTAAGGCATCTATAAAATCTCTTTAATTGCGGAAAGAATAAATAAATAAATCAGAGGCCATCTGTCGAGTCCATATAAATATAAAAATATAAAAATACAAAAATAAAATTCAAATGCCATCTGTTCTGGTTAAATATTATAAAATACAAATAAAGTAAAAAATACACTTCTGATGCCATCAATAAAGTCCCCTCATGTTGTCTGATGTTACAAAATAAAAACAAATACAATTTTTTTTTAAATAGAAGGGCATCTATAAAGTCTCTGTAGTTATGAAGAAAGAAGAGTAAATAAAAAAATTCAAAGGCCATCTGTTCTGGTTCATTCTGACAATACATGATATAAAAATGAAATAAAAATATACTTCTGATGTCATCAATAAAGTCCCTTCAGATTCTCAAATGAAACTTAATATTCAAATGCCAATCTTGGGAGTCCCTTCAGTTGTGCATGTATCAAATAAGGTTCACAGGGCATTTACACAGAGAAACTCACTTACTTCCGGAGCCCTGGTAGAATCGCTCTGCCTCCTCCGCGGAGACAAAAATGCGAGTCTGTCATAGTGGTGGGCTGGAAGGTGGGCTGGAAGATGAGGCCAAACTGTACTCCTCCTTTTAAACAGCTTTCCTCAAAGATCCTGATGGGATGCCCTTTGTATGATACCTCACGGTTCTTCTTAGCCCACTGCAGAATGCTCTCTTTCAGGGTGTATTTATGAAAGTGGACGATGAACGGACGGTATCCCCACAGTGGTTTGGGACAGAGGCTGCGGTGCGTGCGGTCCAACTTCAAGTCGGGGGGCAGTAGGTTGTCTCCGGTGACTTCTCTAAAGGCCGCTGTCATGAAAATCCGAGCATTGTCTCCCTGCATTCCCTCTGAAATTCCAACCACCTGGAGGTTCTGTCGCTTAGAACACAAAACCAGGTCATCCAGTGGAAGCTGCAGCCTTTTATATATCTATGTGGTGGACTCCAGTTTAGCATTAAGCGTGGCCACCTGCTTCCAAACGGTGATGTCGTGATGAGTGTGTACTAAGAGCCTTTTCAATTGCGTAGAGATGGAGGCGGTGCGTGCGGCAACAGTGTCCTCTATCTTCTGGAGAGACGCCTGAATTGGAATTAATGCGGCGTTCAGGGAGGTAATAAGTTCACCTGTTACGCCTTTGCGTAGCTTCAAGTTTCCCGACTAGCATGTTGAGTATTAGCGTTGTCAGCTGCAGCTGAGCTAGTGCTAGCATCCTTATCCTGCGAGCTAAAATGCTCGGTCAGCCGTGGGATTTACTAATTTTAGCTTGGACAATTTTGTATTAAGGCTTCTTATGTCCTAATGAGCTGAAAATAAAACAACCCAGAACCCACAACCTCAAATTTATTATAATTTAACTTGTAATCATTTTATATCCAAAATTGTCTGAAAATAAATTCCAACACACCAATTAGGTACAAAACTCGTCAAAATGTGGGTGTTTCATGGCCACTTCAAATCTTATACCTGTCAACACCATATCCTTGTCGTTACCTCGCTCTACTCTCATGTCCATTGCCCACCTAAATTTCTCAACAATTCACATAAGTCACCCAAGTTGACTTCAAAAAAGCGCCATTTGCCGAAAAGAAAGTCATTTGCATTCCTGCACACAGAGTCAATTGCAGAGGGGACAGAAAGAAATGCTTTATTTCATCTACTGGGTGACAAGATATTTCAGTTTTTCCCTTACACTATCTTACAAATGGCTAGCCTGGTTAAAACAGTCCTAATATCAAAAGCTCCATGCTTCGATTTGCTCCATTTAACTTATCAGTCTGGGAACGGTTTGCAGACAGGCGGTGACAATAGGTCATTAGACCATCTTCAACTAATGAGAACAACAAATGTTTTCACAGTGATTTTCAAAAACAGGCCAACTACCGCCCTGTAGATGCTTCTCTGACGGTTTTGAATTGAGGGTGTATTCAGGTACTGTACAGTATATTTTACCATCGAAAAATAAAACGGCAGTGGACTAAACAGGGAGAGGATTAGGATTGCATAAAGCAATCTTGGAAACCACAATCAAAGTGATTGTTTGTTGTCTGTCAGGTGCAAATACACAAATTTATCATTCTCAAGTATTTTACTGTACAACATAGATTTTAAGTGAGTTATCAAGGTTGTTCTAGGCATTCTTGTTTGAGTCAATGCATTAGTCATGTGAGTTTGTGTGTGTGTGTGTGTTTGTTCCGGCCTGTATGGCAATAAAATTATTTATAAAACCCCAGGCGAAGAAGAAAATAATGAAGTGTGAGTGAGCATTAATAAAAAATAAAAACATTATTCATTCCAGAATCTTGAAATAATTGCTGAATGTGAATGTGAAGTGTGGTGGCCAAGATATATCCTTTTAACTTCTTTGGCAGCCACTATGTGTGTGTTTGTTTGTGTGCATATCGTTTGTTTCTTCCTGTGTGTGTGTGTGTAAATTCATGTGTGACTGTGTATTAAATGTGTTTGTTCCCCTCTGTGCTTGTATGTGTGTCACTGCCTCGTGTGAGCTGTGTAATGCATTTTCCAGAATGAAACACTTTTATTATTCATAATTAAGAAAAAAGGCAGTCTAATGCTGCAAAGCAAAACACCCCTTTTTTAGTAATGCAGCTGGCCCATAACCCTGCTCTCTAATTGGATGGAGATGAGTGGAAGAGATCAAAACAGCCACAAGGAGAGGGGAGGGGAGGGTAGCTCAATACTTGTTATACACAAGTTCTCCTCCTCAAATGCTTGCAAATCTTTGACGATTCATCTTTGACACCATCTCTGTAGTGTTTGTAAAAGTGTAATGAGAATGTACATTTTAAGAGCTAAGAGGAAAACATATTCTTTGTTGTTTGTATGGTACTGTTTGACAGTAGAGGACTGAGAAACGGCATTTCAACCCCGTCTATGTCCATATGTACATATGGCAGAATTGACAATAAAGTTGACTGACTTGATAAAAGTCTATATAAAAGAGCTACAGTATGCGCTAAATCTTAAAATTGCCGTACCATCCTCTCTGTTGCTTTCTCTCTCTTTCTATTCTTTGAAACATTGTCAATCCCTGCCATTGGTATCCAATATAAGAACACTTTCAATTTATGTGTATGTTTGTTTTTGGACAGATACCAGCACAAGCTAATTGGAAAGAAAGATTTCACTTAAACATGTTCTGTTTTCTGAAAGTTTGCCAGTTGTATCAGATTCAATTCAGTTATTTTAGAATGGCTTTCAGTTTTTTTTCATACAGTGATTATTGTACAATACAACAAAAATGTACACACCCAATTGCAATTTTTAGAAAATTGTTTTTTAAAACAATGCGTCTTGTCAAACACTCTGCATTGTTTTAAGGCCACGTTCTATCACTGCATGTCAGCACACAAACAACTTTTAGCGCAAATTTTTTTGGTTGACATTTTTTTGATAGTTTTTTTGATAGTTTTGGTAGTTTGGGGAGCTGCCCCAGTGAGACTGACTTATCTTGTAGTGTGAATCCTCCCTGTCCCCAACCAGGCGTAAAGTGTGAGCTACTCTGGAAGAGCCCTCGATCACAGGGCAAAAAGTGCGAGCCCTAATGTGAACTCGGAACTGTTGAGTAACCCAAAGTTTTATGTTAGAAATGTACGGTAGCGAACCCCAGCATTTAGAAACTGACAGATGTTAACTTGCATATTTAGGCCAATTTGCATAATGCACATTAATTAGCATAATTTTTGAGTGGTTTTGGGGGTTATTGAGGTAGGCGTTGGGAAACGCCACGCTGGGCCTGTCGGACGGACTGCTCTGGCGGGTGGCGGTTCTTTTTCTGGAACCATTTTATTTTTATTATTTATCTCTTGTATCATTAAATAATTTGTATATCATATTATGTCTATCCTAAAATAATTATCACACCATAAAATGTCAGGACCCAACACCACACAAACTACTGTGACTTATGAATACTCCAACAGGAGGGTACACTGGTCTCTCACAATAGACAACACATAACACACAACAGGCAACACTAACTTGAATAATTTTCCTACTAGTAAACAGGTTACTCTAATGCTTTTTAATTGTTTAATTCTAGTAGCATAATTTCCTATTGATTATCCTGTCCACAAGACAATTAGGACTTACAGTATGTGTATAGGCCTTACTGTATACGACATATAGTTAATTAGCTTACACCGAGCAATACCCAGTATACCAATACTCATAGAAGCTTAATTTCTATACCGGTTTCATATAGATTTATATAGTTTATATATTTTTTCTGATATAAATGACAACTTCACTAGTAGTCTGGAACCAGCCCTAGTAGCTTGTCAGCATTTAAATAAGTCCCTTTTCTCTTAGAAATATTGTGGTCTCACCTCAGGTTCTTTTAAAAGGGAACCCGTACTGCAGAAAATCAATATGTTTAGACTTATTTCCCTCCTGCAAACCCCGGATAGGGGGTTACACCCCTGTGGCAGGGTTTCGGAACTCCAGAGATCCGAACTCTCGCTGTGCACGGTTAACCTGAACTCCCAAACTGAATGAAGATCTCAGGTTATGGATCCCGGACGAGCCCCCAAATTGTAGTGGAAATTCACCAACTGTTGAACTAAAGCATTAAACTGACAAAAAAGATTCAACACAATTGCAAGCAGGCCATTCTCTGCAAGAATGCACATTTGAACACATAGCTTTTATACCTACAATGTCTTTCAACATTCCATTTGATAATCCCTTGGTCACCAGATTAGGACCATGTCCCCGGGTGATCATAATATAAGGACAGGCTGGGCCAGATGTCTCAAGGCATTTTCAGTTTGGTTTAAACATAAGAATACACTTTCTAAATGTAGCTATATATAAGAATGTATAAGAATATATAAGAATAATACATTTTCTAACTATAACAATATAAGAGAACATTCTTAAAAATACAAAATTTCCCTCACACCTATACCCCCCCAACTACGATTCTGCCTCAAGTAAAGTTCTTACCTAACTGCATTTATGTCTCCGCGCCTCCATGCACTTGGATCCTCTAGTAACTTTACAGAATAATCTAGCCACCGATGGATCCAGTGGGAGCAAATGGAGTGCAATTGGGCACCAGTCCAGACGAGCCTCGGCAGTCGGAGGCGGCTCCAGTGCCTGTTTCTTGTTGCTTTGTAGCCGTTGCTTGTGGGTGTGTCTGCCCTGTCGCTGGTGGGCTTGCCTGCCCTATCGCTAAAAAGGACACTTTGTGTACTGTGTGTCTGCCTTGCTACATGCAGTTATATTTGTTTATTTGTATATGTAATGCTATATCGCCATGTTCTTACATACTAGATGTACTGCTACACTTAGCAATAATAATTTTATTAAAGTTATTGAAACCTAAGTATATAATCTCAGCATATCGCTCCACTATATAACTCAACCTCTTTAATTAAATAAATGGTGTAGAGATAGTGGAGATAATATGCTTGCAATAATAATTTTACGCATTATGTATATCAAGATTTATTTTTCTGTTGTCTGTCAATAAATGGTGTTAACTAATCATTCAAATTGCGATTGATTTTGCGTTCACGCATTCAATAAACCTTGCCAGAGATTCATACAACCTCAAAAACCTGCCTCCACCCTTAATTCTTTTAATGTCCCTGTAAATGATCAGGCACACAAGTGCAGGAAAATTGGCTACCGTTGCAATCTGTTTTCAATCACCAAGAAGAGGGAGGGAGGTCAGATGAACACATCTACTGATTTGCCGTCACTGAAAATTTGAATAAAGTAATAGAAATAGAAGTCTCATTTAGTCTAGTGTCTAGTTTAGTGAATGATGGTCTATTGCTTTGTAGCTGGCTGTGTGTGAATGTATGGTTACTGCTCCCTCTGGGATTAATAGAACCAGCCACGCAGTCCTGTGTGTGTGCGCATGTAATTTCCGGCATTTCTGTCTCTCTGACCTTAGCCGTAGCTTGTTGAAATGTTAATTACACATTCACGACTGTCATTTCACAGGAAGTCTCTGTTTCCAGCCCCTTCCCAGTGGCTCAATTAGCTGCAGCCCTAAATGTTTTATGAATAGCCCAGGATCTCAAGATTTTTTACAAAAATAATAATAATAAATTAGCCCTGGAGCTATTCATCGGTCATTCTGATCATGCATTAAAGCCCTTTGTGTTACAAATGTTACAGGGATGGTAACGTAGTTAATAGGCTAATGAATTTCAAGACTCATGGCGTAGTTGATAGGTTACGCTCATTGTGGTTCTTTTGTGACAGTGTGATCAAATTCTGCTTGATGCAAACTTTAGCTTTTCAAAATGTATATTTCGAATAATTTGAAGACGTTGTAGAGGGCTGTAATGTAGTACTGATTATTTTGAGCCTATTTGCAAATGTGTGTACACACCAGTATGTGAATTAATAACAATATCTCTATTAGTTTGCATCACCTAATCTTGGAAGTCTGTCTATCTAGCTCTCTCACCCAATCTCTCTCGTTCTCTCTCTCTCTCTCTCTCTCCATTCAGTGGTCTACTAGGTCACACCTAATGATGCCACATATTTCATGTCGCTGGCAGCTTGCCTCTCTTTAATATCGCAACTGTGTGTGTGTGTGTGTGTGTAGGGGGGCCTGGTATGGCATCTAGAAATGGTCTTTCTGTCTCTCCTCCGTCACGTCTTTTTGCATGTGCGTCACGAGCCTGCCGGCCGGTGATCAGTTCCCCTGCCAGCCGAGAGACTACAAACGCCTGTGAGGAGAGAAAGAGAGAGGGAGAGATTGAGGCAGGAAAGACAGAATGCGTGAGCTCAGAAGAATGAGAGGAGTAGACTGAGCAGGGAGAGTAGTGCTGGGAAGTCTGGTTCATTTTGGTTCACCTCTAGATGTTTTTCGAGTTTCACCTTTTTTCTTCTTTGGAGCTGTCCAAGCGCAGTAACTCCCGTTACAAGTAGTTCATTCTCAAGCGTTCAGTATCGTTGACTCAGTAGCAATAGAACTCGAGAATGATTTGTTCAAGAGAGAGAGAGAGGATAGTGTTTCCCAGTGTGTAAGTGACTGGAGACAGACAAAGTGCACATGCCAGTGATGATTATATGACCCAGTCAATCACAAGAGTTCACAGAACCCGGTCAGTCATAGCTGCAACATTGGCCTAATGGCAGTGCCCTCAAAGCCACAGTACTGTACTTGTTTAGTTTTCTTAGTTGTTGCTATATTGCTGTGTCTGTGTGTGTGTTTAACTGTAGCTCAGATACCCACTGACTGGACCAACATCAGACAAATGGCTGTGTCAGCACCTCAGAAAAATTCCACTGCATGCAAACAATTAAGAATACAAAGAAAGAAGATTTTCGTAGATGAAGAGGAGAGGTTTTTAGGAATAACTGTAATTATCTTCAGGATTTACATTGTTTCCAAACATTGTAGACCTCTTCTACTACAAAATTCAACAGATCTGAATGAGTATTCCAGCTATAAATGGCAACTCACTCTGCTTGAATACAATACATTCATGAAATGAATAAAAATCTATATTAGGGATTATAGATCTTCAGGGATTATACAACTTTTATTTCAAATGTGAGTGATGTGATTAGCATGTGACTAAGGCACAGGTGAATGTTTCCTCAAAAACGCTCGTTCCGTTTGGATGTTTTCAGGTGGGTGGAACCAGCAGTAATACCTCACCAATGGCAATATCACTCACAGAGAAACTCATTACATTTGCTGAATCATTATGAGTCATGCTTTGACTTCCTCTCTGATTCACATCACAACACAAAATAATACATGTCACAGCCTTCCAGCAGGTGTGGGTAAATTGATCCCATATATTTGTGGGGGCGGTGTATCGTGAGAATGTGATAGTGTATGGTATATTATGTCATATTATCTGATAACAGGTAAAATACCTGCACTGATTGTAGCACTATGTATGTGTGGGAAATTGTCCTTAAGCGTTGTATAATTGACTCACAGCTTCCCAGCTTCATTCCAGACAAACAGCTATCCTCCTGATGGCAAGTGTGAAGGTTTAATGATCCACATAAGCCGGAATGGATCCAATAAACAGCCTTGTTGACACGATGAAGTTTTGCATTTAGGACTTGATTTGCCTGGGGACAGGGTTGCTTTGAGTTCACTAGATGCCTCAAATGGAGTAAGTCTGGAACGAGAGAGACCCTCACTCTCTGTGTTTCCTGGCAATGCAGAAGAGTTTGTGATTAGATAGTTACTGTCAATATGAACAGCCTATAGCTAAGGGCCTGGTACATGTCTTATGAGAAAACTGTCCCCCACACTGGACACTTGGCATAACTGAGTAGTTTCACTTTGACAGCAACATCAAAGTGTGTCCTTAGCAACTTCGACCAGACTCGTTTGATATTAACCTAAAATCTCCTCTATCTTCTGTTTTACGGTAGTAAAACGTACATTAATAGATTGGATTCAACTATAATTCTAGTACTACAAAATCAAAGCTTTAACTTGTATTATATTAAAAGTAGCATACGTATACATAGTAAAAAATTCCTTTACCACTTAAATGCCAGTGATCAAATAACCTATTAATGTTCAGTAAGGACATTTTTGTGGTAGATATTGTGGTATATAGATTCCCTGGCAGCAATACTAGACATTAAGCACATTGATTTAAGCGGGTACTGTTTCCTACCAAGGGTCCCTCTTAATTTCTTCAAATGTTTACACCATTTTACAAGAGCTTTAGAATTAGTGTGTGCTAACGCTTTTAAAGCACATACTGTAGCACATGCCAATATTAGTTTTTTTTCAGCCCGTCATCACACTGAATTTATGCACGGATCTGTTATGAACTAGGCAAGAGAGGAGAGTCATTCCCTAGTGAGTCTCTCTTACTATCAAACGTGTGTGTGTGTGTGTGTGTGTGTTTGTGTGTGTTTAAAATTACTGTCTGAATACTGAATTGGACTATTAAGGAGACCGGTTAAGGCTAGAATTGCAAACATTTATGTGCTTACCCATAAACATCTGGTGTGTGTGAGAGGGTAAAGTAAAACTTTATTTGTATAGTTTTATCAGCTTTACAAGATTAGAATAAAACAAAGCCAATAAGAAATTAACAAACAAGACATATACACAACACAATCAAAATAATGACGTGTAAAATACATGAATTAAATATAAGTAAAAAAGGAGAAAGATAAAGAATTATATAAATGTTTTCTACTCCCACCATTAACTAGGAGTAGAGTGTCGCCCCAGACTTTCAAAACAAAACAAATCAAATATCTGTTCAACTCTTGACAAGTAGACCCCCTTTGTCGGCCATATGCTCTGCTTCACATTTGACCTGTCATTATGAACACCTGCTCTGAAGACTGGGATCTAACTCCTGGAACTCCCCTGGAGTTCTGAGCAACATAGAGTGACAAATATAGAATCATGACAAATATAGAATTTCCATACAGAGTTGTGACAAATGGGTCAATCAGACAATTAGATTCATATTTAATAGGTCAAGGAGGGGAACAAAACAATACATGAATTACATCACTAAATCACTACTTGGTCTTATATTCAGCTTTCCAAAATAGAAATATTAATAATAGAAATCACCAAAATGTGTGTTCAACTTTTCAACTTTTCAAGTCTTTAAACATTTTTCCTAGGCAAATTTTTCTCAATGTGGTGGTCTGGAACACATATAAGTGTTGCAGGACTTGGGTTGGTTGTTGTTATTTTTATATCTACATTTCTAATGTTAAATTAGGTAATGGTTATGAGGTATTGTTGTTATTTTTTATATCTACGTTTCTAATGTTAATTTAGGTAATGGTTATGAGGTATGAACCACTCCTTTTTGGGGACCATAGGCTTCCACCCTCACTCTCACTGTGCCTTAGTCGGTAAATCGGCATGCGACCTCGTCTGGCCTTTATCCTTTATTTGCTGAGTCTGTGAAGGTTTAACCCAGAGGTCTCCTTCTCAGGGCCTCTCCTCAGTGGTTTTCAGAACAGGGTGGGTGGGTGTCTATAGATGTCCATGTGTCCTGCCACTGATGGCTCTACCATAAACACTGGTGAAATGGGAATATGTTCCAGATGGGGTTAAGAGGGGACACTTTGTGAGATACACAATCTGCCTCACACGTATCGCAATTGGATACACACACTCACACACACAAATAATGTCCAGAACCTATTAGAAAACTAATATCTATACAGTATATCATATATATCATATATTGCCTGTATGTGTGTTCCTCTGCATGTTTATGAATTAGTGATTGTGCGTGTGTGTGTGTGCGGGTACAGGGGGAATTCAGGCCAGTTATAAAGGGAAGCCGTGTCTCTAGACATCCAGACTATGTCCAGAAGCACACTGACACCCAACAACAGCCAACATTGTTGATGGGAAAACATACACACACAAACAGGAACTACCATCAAACAGACACATACACACATCAGCATACTAGATAGATAGATATATACAAAGTGTCTATGTATAGACCTCATCTCCAGTTACCTGTCTCACTTATAGGTCACTCCTGTGGTTAGTACAAAGTACATGTGATTATTCGGGATGGGTTGGTCTGTGTGTCAGAGCTGACACACAGCTCTGTATACAGCACTCATTTTGCTACTGTCAGGCTGTAAAACACATTCACGAAGTACTGAAAAGCCCTCTTCTGTGTGTGTGTGTGTGTGTGTGTGTGTGTGTCTGAACACATCTGTAAATTGTCTGGAGCCCAAACAGCGTGATGCAATGCAGACCACAGGCACTTTACAGAAACCGGCACTGTGTGTGTACGCATGTGCACACACAGTGCTCGTATGTATGTGTGTGCATGTTAGTTCGTGTCATTAGTGTGTATGTATGTAAGTGTGTGAGTGTGAGCTTGTGCGTGCATGCGTGTGTGCGTGTGTGTGTGTGTGTGTGTTCCAGTGTTCTGGCGACAGTTGAAACTTAGGGATACAGACTCTGTGCTGTTCCATTAGCTTGTTCTTTTTCCACAACACCTCTGCCTCACACTAATAGTACAGAGCCACCGTTAAAACACTTACACTGGATGAGCTGCCTCTGGGGAGCAGGATTACACCCGGCCCTGACTGTCTTATACGCTGTGTCGTGTTTTGTATGTTATATCTTGTATCTCCTGTTTAGTGCCTTGTACATATTTGGGTTTAAAAATGGGTTTAAAAGTGACCGGGCCAAGCTCAGCATTGTTTCTAATATGTGATCTACTATTGTTTCTAATATGTGATCAATCAACCTGCCTCCATAATTTACGTACGCATGGGTCAGAGTTTCCGTAGAGATGGGGAAACTTTACGGCATGTTTGTTTTTTATAAGTCGGTGACTTGGAGTATGTAGTTTTCTCTACGTACGCAGCGTTTATAAATGAGGCCCCAGATCTGTAATCTGTTGCGTTTCTCATTTAAACATTTATCAATGTTTTAGAGGAATAGTAAGGAATAAAGTGCTGACATTGGAAGAGTAGCTGATGGAATATTAAAATCTCACTTGTGCAGACTTAAAATAGTGAGTTTTAATTTGACCAAAATTAAAACGGAAATTAAAACTGAACAAAGATTTAAGCAACATTTGCATTTGCAAAATGATTAGTAGCATTACATTAAATAGATTTAACGATATTTTTATCTGAATGATAACAGGATTTAGTAGCTATTAATATTAAACATGTCTCATATTGTACTAGTGGCACGCATGTCAAAGTGTAATGTTGCATATCCGAGTTTTTGTTTGGAGATTGAGAATGTATCATTCAACATGCGCGCACACGCACACGCCCACACACACACACACACACACGCACACACAGGGTCCTGGTTGCGGCTGTATCATGGTGACTGTATGGACTTTAAATGGCATTCACTTCTGATATGTTGGAAGGCAGAATCGGAGGCAGCTGCACTTGCTATCACAACAGACTGCTCAGGAAATAGCTAGCGGTGCAACGCATGGACACACGCACGAGCGTGCGCGCGCGCGCACACACACACACACACACACACACACACACACACACTTACACATCACACAGAAGCAGCGATGAAGAGAACTGTGTGGCTACATGCCTTTACACTGGCGTATGACTTAAGCTGTTCCCAGCTGTTGCAGGCTGACAAGACTGCTGCCAGCAGTGTGTGTGTGTGTGTGTGTGTGTGTGTGTGTGTCATGTTAGGCCATTAGAATTGCACTCTATTACCTCAGCCACATGATAAATCTATACTGCATTTACAGTTAAACAAGCACACACAAGCAGACACGTGTGTTCAAACAAACTAACGTGGAGGGGTTACAGAATGGTCTGGCCAGTTGTGATGCGCGGTGTGACGATATCGCTTGTTCACTTTTATCTATAACATGACAAAATTGCAGAACAGATTGCAGATTTTTTGCGTTGCCTGCGACTGCCTGCCTGCCTGCCACTGCATATCACTGGCTTTAAGACAGTTCTATTTCCTGTCGCTTTTATCCAAAGTGACTTACAGTGAGTTCAATTACAAGTCTCAAGGAGCAGGTAGGGGTTAGGCATCTTGCTCAAGGATGCATACAGGTATAGGCCGGGATTGTTGGGGATCGAACCCTTGACCTTTCATTCTATAACATACAGTGGCCTCAAAAAGTATTTGGACACTTAAGCCATACTTAAAAAAGAACTGAATTAGATAAAGAAATATAAACCAAATGGCATTAATTTTAAAGAAAGCTATCACAAGCACACTTTCCAGGCAAAATATGTCACAAGAAGAAGGTTTTTAGGTTTTACCTTTTATAAAACAAGAGATGTTAAAAATGAAGACAAAAAAAACATTTGGACACTCAATAATGGTTTCACTAAAGATCCCAGTTAATGTGTTTTTAGTATTTAGTTTGCCATCCTTTACATCCCAGAATGTCTTGACAAAGTTTGGGCATGGAATCAACTAGTTTCTGTAACAGCTGTGGTTCCTCCAGGTTTCAGTCAGCAAAGCTTTCATCTCAGCCTCACTAGAGCTTCAACGATCTGACATTTTCTTCTCCATTGCATCCCATATGTGCTCTTTAGGTTTAGATCAGGGCTCTGGGAGGGCTATTGTAAGACTGTAATTTGAAGTATTCGTTAAATAGGTGGCTGGTATGTGTTGGATTGTTATCCTGCTGAAAGATCCACTTCTTTCGTTTAAATAACACACTTCAGAGTTCATGATTTCATCAATGAATACAAGCTCACGAACACCACCGTAAGAAAAGCAGCCCCAGACTTTGACATATCCACCTCAATGCTTTACAGTACCCTTAGTGCAGTGTGGTTGAATCTCGTCCCCTGGCTTTCTCCACACAAACATTCTACCATCCAGATCCATGTAGGTTCAATTTGGACTGAAAATAAGTCAGTATTCTAAAAGCTATGGTCTTTCTGTTCTTGGTTCTTTTGCGAATTTCACCCTGGCTTTCTTATTCTTTAATCTGATGAATGGTTTTCACCTCTCCTTTTGTACCCATGCTCGTTGATCATGTTTCAAATAGATTAGGCAAGTTTTATGTGGTGATTCTCATTGCTGTCTGAAGCAATTTTTGCCACTGTTTCTCGTCTATTTTTATTGATTATTATCCTGTCCAGTCTGCTGGTGGTCTGTCTATCTGGGTCTGCCTGTGCTCTGTCTGTTCTTAGTCACAAGTCCTTTATCTTTGAACTTTTTCACAATATACCCTATTGTGGAAGTTTTTTGCTGATCTGGCGAATAGCGTGGCCATCTTTGTGCAGACAAATAATGCTAGACCTAGTTTTAACACTGACATTTTTTTGTCATTTTCTAACTGAACATTAGCCAACTGGTCCCCAGGTAAATTATAGTCGATGTATGAAGTCAATTACCCTCACGTTCACACAGGTGTACCTAGCAGAGTAACCACAGGTGTAGTTAATCACATAATGATGGACATGTTCCACTAAACTAGACAACCAGAGAGTGTCCAAATACATTTTTGTTATCATTTAGAGGGGTTAGTTCATGGTTCCTCAAGTAACAACCTTTTAAAATTACATTGAAATTCTCTGTTTAGAGTTTAGAGTGCTAAAGGTGTATTGCTATGTAGCAAATATCAATTTATTTAACATTTTATGAAATAATCTAATGAACTTCATAGAGGTTTACTGATAGTTTAAATGTCCAAATACTTTTTGGGGCCACTGTATATATACAGTATACATATATTGAATTTTGTATCGTACTGTGTGAGGTCCTCAGTGAAGGCAGGAATGAAGGAAGGTAAAAAGGGATGGAGAGGTTAAAGGAAGAATGAAGGACAAACAGGCACACATAATCTCACTCTTACATGCACACACACATACAATTTATCTCTCTCCACACACACACACACACACACACACACATGCATGCAAACACATACAGACATAACTATAGTGTATTAGCTTAATTTTGGCCAATTTGACATGAGACTTCATTTATCATGTTCCTGACATAAGTGTTTGATCTGTGGAATAGTGTCACTGGAGTACACAGTCATTTCTCACCTATCTCTGATTATCCATCTAATCTGGAGACCATCAGCCTGGCTGTTTAGAACATTCTCAGAGTTCCTCTCATTCCCTCACTGTCGGATTGTGTGTGTGTGTGTGTTTTTGTGTGTGTGTGTGTGTGTGTGTGTGTGTGTAGGATCTATCCTTGTAATGGTCTTGTACAGTGAATGCCATGCATTCAACACTCCCAGCTGGGCTCTATTTTACTGGTCAGCCATTAGCATAGCTACAGTATATGGAGCCTGCAGCTAGGCAGCCATGTAGCTATATTTGCCTCTGTTTATGTTTATCATCCCTTATTTGTAACACACGAGTTAGGAAGGCTGTCATTAGACACCCTCTTCAGCTGCAGACTTTCCTCTCCTCCACATAGAAGGAGATAAGAAGATCACTAGTGTGTCACTAGTTCCATCAGACAGAAAACAGTTCTTTAATGCTGGGCCAAATTGTGTTTGTTTTCTTTCCAATTATTAATTAACCAATCATAGTTGGTAGTTATCTGCCAGTTTTACCCATTCTTAAACCAATGGGGGAAGCAGAAAATGTCATTGTCATCTACAGAGCAAAATACTGGGGGCAACGGTACAAACATCCAGTGTTTTTTGTTTTTTTTGTATGTGTAACCTCTTCCTTTCACAATTCATCTTAAAAGAGAAAAAATGTAAAGATTTTGAGAGGACAGCCAGAAGGGAGGCAAGGACCGAGTAACAGAAGAGAAGAGGGAGTATAGTGTATTTCTCTTTAGCCTGCAGGCCGGCTGTGTCCCACTTCCAAAATTCAGGGAACATGAAAATCTCCTCATTTGTCTTTCTGGTGTCTCATTTTTTCATTCTCCCTGTCTCAATATGTCTGCCTCTCTTTTTTCCCTTCGCTATCACTCCTGTACCATTCTTTCCACTCCCTCTGTTTTTATGCTGTACGGTACCCAGACTGTTCAGCGACTTAAACCAATGGTTTGTCGTCTTTTAAAATGTCAGTTCTCCATTGTGGTATACATTAAAGCATGTCATCTTATTCTTTAAGCAGATCAATATTTTAAATATAATCCATACTTTTCAGGTCATGTTAAGGTATGGTTCAGGAAACCAGTGAATATGCTTACATGCACATACACAATCCCCTATTTTAAAGAATGTGGCAATAATCCAAATTCCAATAGTTTGATGTCAACTTGGGTTGCTAAAGTGTTTTGACAAGTTCTGAAGTTCTGCCCGAGCCCAGTTAGTGACAACTCAAGCAGGTATTTGTCCTCTCAAATGTCTTGTTTTGGAGTTTGATATGATCACTACAACTTTTTCTCATATATCAAAGTAGCGTTACATAACTGGTTGGAAACAGTGTCCTTACCTACTCTTTAAATAAGATCAAATAAGTAAGATTAGAATGGCAGAGGATGGAGGATGACAGATGGATTGATGTGGGAATGTTCCCTTTGTAAAAAAAAAATCATAGCACAGGCTTTAACACACACATCTATTTTATACACAAACGCGCATGCATGCACGCACACACGCACACACGCACACACGCACACACGCACACACGCACACACACAGGCTTCTATAAGCAGCTCTGATTCACTCTCTCTCTCTTCTTCTCTCTCCACTTTAGTAAAGTGGAGAGTGTGGTAAAAACAGGGAGAGTTAACTTCTCTCGTGTTTTTAACAGTCTATGTATCGCAAACTCTTTCTCACACACACACACACACACACACACACACACACACACACACACACACACACACACACACACACACACAC
>JAODLI010013856.1:0-48469 GCA_027575585.1 Percopsis omiscomaycus | reverse complement strand
ATGTTGCATCCAAATTTCACTCTACCAGAAATGGGGGCCATCAGTTCTAGGCAACTAGCCGTACTGCGACATCTAGTTGTAGTTCACACACCGTTAAAAACGAGAATCTTCCCCAAAAAAAATCTTCCCCCGATTTTTTTTTTAAGAATCGATTTTTGATCTGGAAATCGATTTAGTACATCGCGAAAATAAATATGGCGATATATCGCTGTATCGATATTTTAGCACAGCCCTACCAGATATGCACTTTGCCGGTTTGTCTTGTGTATATTTTCATGCAGCATTTTGAGCATCTTGCTTACGGATGCTTTACAGGAAGGCTGGGCATATCATATGGGGTTGGGGCTAGGGGCAGCAGAAACACCTTAACCACTAACCTAACAATTATATCCAAAGCTACTTACAATTACATGCTGCTATTACATGGACCAGATAGTTATGCATCTTGCTCAAGGATGCTTACAGGTAGGTCAACTCTGGGACTCGAACCCACGACCTTTCGGCTAGGTGTCCAACACCTAGAACACTAGACTATCCTGCCCCCCACCTAACCTGCATAAACAGGAAATGAGATGCCAAGAGCCCATAGAGAACTGGGGGTATTTGTTTGACCTTCTGTACTGCTGCCTGGACACCTCGTCTCCACAGAAGAAACACACGGTGGCTAGCAGGGCCTTAGCTGACTGACACAGGTCCTGCTCTCTCTGGGTGGCCTTCATGAGCACTGTGATCACCTGGAACACATGGATTTAGATATAGACAAGCCAGCAACAGTAAACTGTAAAGCTGACAACTAAGAACAGTCAATTCGCCAAGCATGCAAAGTAGGGGCGGCGGTATTTATACTATAGTACCATATCTGTAAAAATACATCTACACCTGTACATCTACAGCAGTTCCTCACAGCAACTCCATCTGTTCTCCTACCTCCTGCGTTCTCTCCTTCAGGACAAACTGCGAGGGCGAGAGGCTGACGACAGAGGACGCCATAAGGCAGCGCGCCTGCATGTCGGAGTAAGCCACGGCTTTAATGAAGGCCGACCTGGAGCCCGTGTTCCTCACGCACAGGCACACCTTGCTGACCCTGCCCACAGCGATGCCCGCCAGTGCGGCGACGTAGCCGTCCGCCTGCTTCCGCTGGTCCTCCAGGATGATGTTACTGGTGCCACCGTAGCCTGATAGAGGAATCTGTGCCAACACACACCAAGTGGTGTTTCCTGTCACTGCAGGTTCTGTTGCAAAACAGCCATGGTGGGTGTGTGGAACTATAAAACCTACATTACCCGTGTGTAGAAAAACAGTGGTGCAGGTACAGAGCTGAGCTGAGCTGTGTGTACGTGTTATTAGGTAGCAAGATGCAGCTGAACAACATGGCTGGGACCAGTGTTAGCAACAGAGAGTGGGGAAAATAATGTATACAGTATGTAGTTGTTACTTAATCTCAACAGAGATGGGAGCTGTTAGAAGCACTACATGTTGAACAAAGGATGCACTGAGGAGAATAAACAGGGTTTGGCAGTGCGCCTGAACGGCAACATGTTTATGATTTATGAAAATACACACCGAAATGTGTGAGTGTAGGAGGAAAACCCAAGAGAGAAGCCAGGAGAAAACCTGGAGTCGAATGGGAAACGACACAGAAATAGAGTTAGGACAGAGGAAGGCTGATCTTACGGTGAACTTGACCCCAGGCTGGGAGGGCCGCACCCCAGACTGTTTGATCTCCAGCTTGGCCAGCATGCACGCCACCCTGGTGGGCGCAAAGAGCAGGTGCACCGCCACGTCCTCCCGGGGACGAATGGACAGCTCCCCGTGCCTGGTCAATCGCTCCTCAGGGCTGAACATACTCTGGAGCTAATGGGGCAAACATTAGCTCTTATTAGGCAAACCAAACTCTGTTCTTTTTAAAGAGAGACAGCTGCAAATTAACTTGTGCGAAAAGAAAGAGGGCATGAGGCCTCGCCTACACGTGTTAGACTGCAGTAGGCAGGTTAACCCACCTGTATTTAAGCTACACAATATACACAGTGGGAGGTTTTATTAGTTCACTGAAAGACAGTTTCTTATCATTTCAAGAAGGCATGTTATAGATTCTATTGCCGCGTTTTAGCAGTTGAGGAAATGCAGAACAAGTTCTGTTTGTTGATTCATAAATGGATGGTCAGCATTCAACCCTAGACGTTGGTTCCACAGTGAGTCAGGGCAGAATACTTTTTATTTTCCAGGAGCATTATTTAGCAGTGATGCTGGGAAACAAATCCAACCGCTGCCACTTTATGTTGATAATACAGACCTCAAAACTACATCAACAAGCCAGGTTCACTTAGTTTGCTCAGAGTGTTCACATATGCGCATAATTTTTTTTTGCTGTATTAACTGCATAATACCAGGATCAAGTTTTAATTTATTTATTCCCCATCTGAATCCACAGAGCCACCCAGATGCTGGTTCAGTTTAAACCTAAAATATGTATAAGCAGTACCCGACTATGCTGAAAGACATTAAATGAGGGTTCCTTTTACCTGAAAACAGTCCTGGTCCTGTCCCCGGATCAACAGGCGGAGTGGCTGGGTGGTGTTGGCGTTGTTCCTTAGAACCAGCTTCTGTTGTCTGACAAACACATTAAAAACATGCAAATCAAACATACTTCTTTGGCTAAAGCTGTATGAAATCTAAATCATAGCAATGTCCTTTATTTTTATAGGGGTGACTACAACTCCAGGCTGGCTTGGTTAAAGCCCTTAACCCCTGGGGTTACTGCTTTCCTATTGCCTTCTGTACAGTATGTCTCGTCAACGAGTATAAATAAATTGTGGATTATCATGAAATGGCCTTTGAGAAATAACACTCCCTGTAGATATGCTCTCTCCCTTCTCATGAATAACATTACAAAAAGCTCTAATGGAACGCAAACCAAGTTTATCGATTGTTTTCCAATGAAAGATTAATGTCTGTAATTGGCGTTCCTCTCAGTAAGACTCTTGAACATCAAAATAAAGAGATATTACTTGGGGGGGGGGGGGGGTGAATCAATTAACGTCAATCTTCCTTACACAGCTCTTCCCAAAGTGACCCCTCCCCAGGCAACAAACTGCTTGTTGGAGAGGATAGGGGGTACGTCACTGGCTATCCGCGGGGCTAAGGAGACGGCAGAGGTCGGCGGTGCAGCCTTCCCACAGTCCTCCGGGGTGACCTCTCCTTTCAGAGCCACCTCATACTGAGGGCCCGAAGGCAGCACCAGGATGGTGAGCAGGCTGCAACATACAGGTAATACATTCATCTCAATGACAGCGCTGACGAGCCCCCGTTGATGACCTCATTGTTCCAAGCAGGCCCTCTCCATTACAGAACAAGAACGTATTGGATATGCATAGATGCATAGATTTATTAGACAAATGCACTACCCAAACCATGACCAAGGGGTTGCTTGTGCATCCCAGGCCATTATTAAAACATAAGAATGGGTTCTTAACTTAAGGAAAAATAGAAGGAAACACAGGATAAAATAAATTAAAATGGAAAGGTGAGAATAAAATGGAAATGATAACACAGGTACCTTTCTCTGCATTTCTTGCTACTGTGTGCGCTGAACGTGACCACAATGCCTTCCTCCTCTCCTGCTCTGAGAGACAGCTCATCAGGTCTCACCATGAAACACCCTTCAGTGTCACTGATCTACACACACACACACACACACACACACACACGGTGGGGTCAAAGGGCAGAACACGAAAAACAAACGAGAGAGAAAAGGAAGGCCAGAAGGAGATGAAATTGGGCAAAAAGAAAACAAGGCAGACCATATCAATATGTTGCTCTGCAAAACGTGGCACGGTCTGCCACCGAAATGTCACAGAGGCTTAGCCAAGGCCCAGATCTAATAAGAAAAGCTAAGGTCAGACTTACCTTGAGCTTCAGCTGAACGTCAATGTTGCCTGCATTCTTTAACGGCAGGGTCTGCTGGCTGGATTTACCCAGTGCTGCAGAAAGGCTGACCGTCTAGACAAAATAAGTAGAAGCAGTCAGGCGATTCATTACCACTGCACTATAGGACCCAGAAAGTTCAAAAAGTGAGTGCTTCCAATAGAATACAATAATATCTGAACATACGATGGATGGCAAAACAAGAAGGGTAAGGTCAACTAAAGTCTACATGCAAGCCATATTCTTACTAGTGCTACATTAGGTCACAAAAGCTGTTCCCAAACAGAACATTTAAGCTAAGATTGAGTGTCCAAGCCGCTTCAAAGATTTACTGCAATAGCAATCAAATATCTAAAAATTGTGTCTTTATTACTAGTGATGACTGTGTCTAGATGTACCAGTACATAGAATTCAACTGTCTTCTCAGATACCTGCAGGTCCTTAGGAGCATGGACCCTTGCTGTCCCGGACCTGGCCTTGAGATGGATACTTCTGATAACCTGACTTGGACCAGGACAGTCCACTTCGATGTCCACCCGAGCACTGTACTCGTCGGCCGGGCCCAGCTCGCCTGAGAAACACAACCACGCACACTTGTTTTGTTGCGCTGTTTCCCAGTAGTTACATCTTAATGGTGACAATTCGACATGACATGGGTAGTTAGTTCATGGCGCTTATAAAAGTCAGGCAAGCTACAAATACATTTCTGCTGCATAGGATTCCTAAAGTTTGGACATTTCTGGATGTTGGGTAATTTGTATAACAATTATTATTATTTAAATGTTGAAGAATGGTACCTGAAGAGGCAGTGTACTTCTGAGGGGCCCTGAAGTGAACCCAAACCATGAAGCTCTCTTGATTCTAGAAAAGGTCATTAATGCAGTATGATCAGACAAATATAATTTTGAGTTGAATAGATAGAAACTTAAAAGTAGGTAAATATGCAACTGAAACTATAACTTAAATTTCAGTGGAGAAATTATCCTTGGAAAATGCACTTAAAATTCACCACTGCTGATATGCTCCTATAATCAGCAGGTCCTGGGTTCAAACCCTGTCAGCAAGGTCCTGTCGTGCTGACATGCCCTTGAGCAAACTCAGATCAAACCAAAAAGGGCACCGTTATGCAGCTCACCCTGAATGGTCACCTCCATGTGGAGTTAAATACCCAAAAAGGCTTTCTCCCTCAGTGATCAATGTGTCACACTTATTTATTAAACCCACGTGGTTTTATATAAACCAAAAGAAGAGGGGACCTTTATCAAATGGTGACCCCACACATGACAGAGATGGAACGTGTAGCAGTAATAGTGTTGGCAGCCCTCACCTCCCCATAGCTGGCGTGCATGATGTGGTTCATCACTGACGGAGAGGACAACTGGGTCATGTGACCTGCCTGGAGCGCCCCTTCTGCTGTCATAGCAACGGGGTTCTTGGAGAAAGTAAAACATCGCCAGGCCGTGGCGTTCTGTGGCAATCACACATGTACGAACAAGCATTAACCGTCGGCAAAATAATTTTTTGCCAACGCAGACTAATGAACCTTTGAGTTATGTTCTTAGCAAACTAAATAAACCGGACGTATTGTAGAATTGACCTACACCAGACTTCTACCACATGAGGAAAGACAGTATTATGCAAACCTGAGACGCTACACTTAAAATCTACGTCTGCCTTCCATATAAAGCTAATGAAGTGCACACACAGTACACTCACAGCACTGATGACCAGGCGGATGGGCACTGTGGCGTGCGTCCTGTTGAGGAGTTTGAGAGCAAGGGATTTCGCACTGCCACCCGACAGGTCTCCAAAGTCCAAACAGCCAGATTTGCCCACATCAACCTGAAAAACAAAGTTAGCCCAAAGTACCATATTAGGAATGCTTGCATATTATTATGGCCTTTAAACTTATTTTCTCTGATTTCATTTTAACGTCTAATCTTCATTATTGCAGCAGGCCCTGCTGGGGTGTTGTGACCCAGAAACGGAGGCCTCTTACCTCTATGGAAGGGTTCTCTGCCATGGCCACCAGCACCACCCTCCTACCAAAGACCTCTGCCCTGGCAGCAAGGTCTGACTCAGCGGAGGCCGGCCAGGAGGAGACACTGAGGATGCACTGGTACACACCAGCCTGGGGCGGGATGAACAACACCTTCTGCTCCTCTGTGCTCCTAGGGCCAATGATGGTCTTGTTTTTCACTATCAGCCACTGGTAAGGCAAGCTGTCCACCTGTAGGGATTGGCATAGGAAAGGCCTGGCTCACACTTTGTACAGTACTCCACAATTACATAGTTTGTAGATCCAGTGATATATTTTTAAAAAGGTTACACATATTAAAAACGATAGAACCCAAGTTGTATACGCTTCGATGTAACTGAAGGATGTTTTGAAGGAGAGCCAAAATCCTCACCTTCTCCCCGTCGACAGCCAGGCTAGTGACTGTGATGGCCACCTGCTGCCACCTCTCGGAGGGGTTGAAAAGGCTGAGAGTGGTCTGGGAAGCGATGCCCACACAGCAGGCATGAGGGAACCGCAGCTCCTCTGGCACCACCACTTGACCTGGGGAAATGGGTTAGCGCTCCTTTATACAGTAAAGAGAGGTGAGCTCGGAATTGCACTGAATTGTCTTTGAGCTTCAACTATAACTGCAAAAGCATAGACGGAGAAATAGAGCAAAACAGAGCACAATAGAGAAAAAAGGTGTAGAACGTACCTCTAATATCATCCAGACCAGTAGGCGCCCAGGGCTCCATACTACTGTAGGGTTTTCCCATGCCCATCATCGCAAGGTCCACTGGATTCTGAAGGGGTCTATGAAGTGGGTGAAACCCAGCAGGACCTAACACACCCTGGGAACCTGCTGAGGTATGAAATCGCCTGACTGACGGTTCCCCATTGGATACAGCTAGAAAGGAAAGGTTTAAAATGATTACACGGGTCTAAGCATAATATACGCCAACAGTGTCAAATGGCACGATAGCAGAAGATGTAAACATGCCTGACGCAGAGACATTGTAGAAATTGTTTGCTGCTCCTGCTCCTATGTGGTAAGGCCCAGGATGTAATGCAGCTTCAGAGGCTAAGTACTGCTGAGCCTGAGCCAGCTGGGACGTGAAAAGCGCGCGGCCAGAAAGAAGGCCCCCATGATGAGGCGCATCAAGCAGCCCGGCCACCTGGGGCTTAAAGCTAGAGATGGGTACGTAGTGCAGCTCCTCTGAGGAGTAGGGGGGAGGCAGGGCCTGACCTCCCGCGGCGCAGGCCTGTGCCAAGCCAGAGCCGGAGGTTCCCCACTGCTGGGAGCTGTGAGGGGCTATGTTGCTACTGTGCTGCTGGATGTTGAGGTTACTGGAGTAGCCAGAGTCCACTTTGGTGAGTTGTCGCCCGCTGGGCTCCGAGTGGCGCTTGTGCAATCCGCAAGCCGGGGGCCTGTCAGCCGTTCCCAGGAGGCCGCTCCCGCTGCACTGGTGGTAGTTGTGCTCGCTCTGGCTCCGGGTACAGCTGAGAGTCGAGCAGCTCCGCTCGGGGCTTTTACACTGATGAGGCGGGAGAGGGTCCAGGCTTTTGGACTGGTGCAGCTGGTCAAGGCTTCTGGACGGGCCGAGGACGTCAAAGTTCGACTGGGCATCTGGCTCCACTGGAGGGGTTGGACTGGCTCTAATAATGGTGGTGCTCAGTGCCATGGTATAGTCATTCTGAATAGAGACGAGGGAAGTGGACATCATTTACACAAAGTCTGGCACAAAAGGAGACCAATCATTCACAGTTAGCGTAAATTGTAATATGCTAAATTGACATAATGCTTTTAAGCGGTACTGCACCTTCTGCCTCAGAGGCGTGGGTATGACAGTGCTGTCGTTCATGGAGATGTACGTGAGCCTGCTGAGACTGGGGCTGGAGCAGGTGGACTGAGGGGAGAGCTCACAGCCTGGACGTCTGTCTGCCAGGCCTCCCCAGGAGGAGGGAGAGGACACCGTGCTAGAGAGACACACACGGTGTAAAACATAAAAGGAACCGACTTCAGCTCAGGCTGCCGACATTCTTGGTTACCTTTCATTTGCATCAGCTCTATTAGAGTGACAAGGGATTTGTAATAGCCCAACAAAATCACTTCGGATTCAGAATTTAAGAGTTTATTTGAAAAAGATAACGTACTTCATAGGAACCACGCTTGTGTGTTTTCTATAATTATTCTATATATTGTATAGTTCTATAGACTTCTTGTTCCCATTAGGGAACATGAATGATTCATTAAGAGACAGTGATACCGTACCAGTCAGCGCTGGGGAAGGAAGTCTGACTAGGAGAGGAGTGGGTGAGGGGAGAGGTAGACGGTCTGAAGTTACACTGAGTCTCCTCCACGTCAACTGCAGGGGGCTCAGAGGAACTCTTGAATAGTTCTGAGGAGCAGACGCGCACACACAGCTCATGTTAATGAGGTTGTTCTCTGAGCCAGTCCTTCCGGGAGTAGGGATAAATCACAATAAAGATGAAGGTGTAAAATATTCAAAACTAGATTTAAGGCACATTCTGTTTACAGCCACAAATCTTCCCACCTGCCATTTCGGTTTATAGCTCCAACAGACCAAGGCACTAATATTACTAGAATAGTAGGAGTGCACCCAGGAAAAACAAATAAATAAATAAGCACCATCTAACTTGTATCTTCAGTTCTCTCATGTGGGCCTGAGTCAATCCGTGGGAGGCAGGGACGCACACTAATAACTGTTATTCTGCACAGCACTAAATATAGCATCTCTTTAGTGCATAGCGAGTCAAAAATTGTGACCTCACCTCAAAAGTCACGCTGAAGCGAATGCATCAGCATAACCTACAATATGGTCCAACCCTTGCGATGTAGGTGTTAGCCAAAGACACGTACATGGGCTTTACTCACCAAATGTGCGATGTGCAGGAGGCTGGGGGCTCTGACAGGTGAAGCCAACGTGTTTCTCCACGGGACTCCTGGGTGGGGCTCTCTTCTCTGGCGTGTTGCAGGGTCCGTCATGCGGCTGCTGGCCTGTACTCTTCACCCTCTGGGTGGGAGGTGAGGAGCCTTTGAGGCAAGGCAGACCCGAACGCCCTTTCCTCAGGCCTGGAGAGGCGCCTAGCCCACCGGGTGAGACAGCAGAGCTCACCTCACTATTTTGTGAAGTTTGGAAGGAGGTTTTGGTACTGTGGGACACTTGTGAATGCACCGTTCCCAGTTTAACTTGACAGTCAGTGCTGGTCTTGCCCAGCGAATTGGACGTCTTCGAGTTGGGATGAGCAGGAGCCGAGGCACTTTTAGTAGCGGCAGCAGCAGGTTTGCCATTTACAGATTGTTTGACTGTAGAAGGCTGCCCTGAGCCTATGAACCTTCTGCTTGAGTTCGACGCCGGCGTCAGGATTCCGCTTGCTTTTGGACGGGGAATAGAACTTCTTCTCGAATCGCCTTTATGAGCGGAAGACACCGAATTTGAACGAGACGAAGACTCGTGTGCAGCTGTGGAGCGCTCAAACTCTTCTTTGTTGCGTTTGTCTTCGGTTTTGACACTCTGCTGTGTACAGCCTTCCACCGGCTGTGCAGAGCTTCTCGTCTCGGCGGGAAATCCATTGCGAGAGTTCCTGAGGTTGTCAGCCAAGCTAGAAAGGTCAAGGGTCATGTGTGCGATGGAGGCGTCGCTGCCGACGCTAGCGCCAGACACATCTGCCTTTTTCAGATACTTCTCTATGTCAAAGGCACTCAGCTCTCCAGCACAGGTGCTTCTCTGTAGCGTATCAAGCAGAGCACTTTGGTCCAACTCAGAGTCACTCTGTTTATTGGAGAAGGGGTGGGGTCAAAAAATGAGGTATTGTGGGGGGGAAAAAAAAATAAAAAATCACATATTTAGCAGAATCAGCAAGAATTAAAATACAGAATATGGACAGCGCACAGGCTGGACCCACTGATGGAATATGAAAATTAAATTTTTTAGGTTTCAGTAATTTACATGCTGAACTGGAGTCTGCTCATCTGTGGCGCTGGCTGCAGCTCCCGTGGGTTGGGCGGCATCCGACCGATTCTTGGCCCTGCTTCGTTTGGACAGCTCCATGATCATGGCGGCCAGCTGGGACGGATCAGAACTGATGGAGGCATCTGCGATTGCTGACGCAATGGTGCTGATACTTAGCATCAGATTAGTGTTGTTGAGTGGGGAGTCAGCGCCGGGGCTAGCTGAACCGGGGTTGTCAGAGTATTGAAGAGGTGCGCAAGGGTTAAAGTGCTCCTAAAAAGAGGGCGGAAAATACAGGTGCATCACACAAGAAACAAAGTATTGACTCATTACAATAATGTTGAGGTGTATTTTTTTTGCATTCAGCGCAGTCGTTGGTGCCTTGTTACCTCCTTTTCACAAGGTTCTGGATCAGCATCACCCTTGGGTGACATCCTATCAACTGGAGCATCAAGAGTTTTGTCTAGTTCATCTGCAAAGAAATAACATTGATAAAAGGAAATAAGTAAGAAACGCCACGTGGAAACAAACTCAAGACAATGTACATTCAAACCTCTGGGTTTATCTAATATAGAGAAAACAAAGCTTGTGCTGCCTCCTCAACCTTTTACACAAACCTTGAGTGAGGGTTTTATCCAGCTCGACGGTGTTATGAACAGAGGTGTCTCTGGAAGAGAAGTCTGAGGGGCGGATCAATGCAAATGGTTCCCTCTTCTCTGGAGAGGTGATTATGTAGCCAAAAGAGGGCTGGTGAAGTTAGTTACAAAAATGCACAAGTTAGTGTCAAATGCAACCAAACTATATGGAAACAAATCATTCTCATGGTGCGTTTACATTTTCAGACTTGTTTACCCAGTTATGAATAATGCTAATAGAATATGGGTGTGGACCAAAGAACCAGACGGAGACTGCCTGAAAAAGGTGGGTCTTGATTTTCATTTGGAAGAAGACCAAGTACTAAACACAATTAAATCAAACTCCCTGTTCTAAAAGTATTCTAGTATATTCCTCTGCAGACTAGGAGACTGTGACAGCTGTGGGTTTCGGGGGGGGGGGGGGGGGGGGGGGGGGGGGGGGGGGGGGGGGAGACTGTGACAGCTGGGGATTGCGCCCCCCCCCCCCCCCGCAGCCACTACTTCTAATGTCAGCCATTGGTGTCTGCTATTCTTGTAACCTTGTTGAATCAAATGAGTAGATGCACGTACCCGTTTAACATAATCCATGTCATCATTCCCCAGACAGCCCAGGGCTTCAGAGCGCTGGCTAAAGAACTCCCCTAACGAGAGGCGCAGGTAGCTCTGGTTGGCCCGCTCAAACTCCGAGGAGACCTGGGAGGCTCTCATCAAGACGTGGCTGCTGGTCGGAAGCTTCCAAGAGTCAGCCATAGATGGACTGACACAGGCAGCTTCAATCTGCTCCTCCTGGAGGGAGATCAGCAGTATCCACGAGTAAGAGCCAGTTCAAGCTGAAACACAGGTGGCTCAAGAAACTATAAATAGCTTACAAACCTGCATGAATTGATGCTCCTTCTCAAACTCCTCTTGATCTTCAATGATCTTTTCAATAGCATTACCTGCATATGAGAAATGGTACCAGACTAGATTAGGCTACTCTGCAAACAAACAAAACGCGTGACTACAAGTGATGACTTGCTACTGTACATACAGGCAGGAACAAAGTCTTCAGTCTGAAACTGGCTAGCGTCCTCTGGGATGTTCCCATCCACCTCTTTCTCAAAGGAAGAATAATAGGCCAAGTCTGTCACCCACTTGCCCTCTTCATTCTGGTAGACCACACTTTGAGTGGCACTGGCACCTGAAAAGAGATAAGCAATGTAAAGACAAAAAAAAAGGACATGGACTAAAGTATAATAATAAATCCATTGCCATAGCCCATTTTATTTTGACTGATTAATATAGTAGAAATATATTCATGCATTTTTATATGATATTACATGATATTTTAATAATCTTATCCAATTATATGTCAACACCCGGTGTTGGCTAGGTCTTTCCCTGACACTAATCATATATTACCAAGCATTTATGTGAAAACTGCAAATTGGATGGCTAAGCAGCTCATACCTTGTTGAAACTCTAGCTCCAGGTTGTCGGGGCAGTGGCTCCAGCCATCATCTGAGTCTTCCCGTTCCTGCAGGAAGCTCTGGGAGAAATATTTGGGCTCCAGGGAGGTAGACAGGAGGTTGTTATCGTCCTCGCTGGTGCTATCTGTGCCCTCGGCCGCCGCAGCGTTACCGCAGGGCCCTCCCCTTAAACCAAGAGAAGGCCTGGCACCGTCGGCCTCATCTACACCTTCATCGATGACGCCATCATCATCATCATCTGGTGACACCATCTATGAGGAAAGGAAGTGTCAAAGGTCTGTAGCTAGTGAGACATTAACACCCGGTCCACTTAATTCCAGGGATAGGCCTTTTTCTTTATCCGCTAGCGTACCTGGGATAGGTGGAAGCTGCTCTGGGTGCCATGGAGGGGGCTGGCATTGTCTTGAGGTCTCCAGTGCCCAGCACCATTCCTCAGGTAGACAGAATCCAGGCCTGCCTCTATGGTGGGTCCTGACTGCGTGTTGTCCATGGCATCCTGACCAAGACGTACAATTACCCCACAGTCAGTTTGACCCAACCAGCTGCATAATGCTAGTCAACAGCGTGTAATAGGGTTGATTGGAAATAAAACACTTCCACCCATAAACACCTCACAAAACACCATGCACAGCCTACAATAAGCAGCGATGGTATTCTTCACAATGCAGAATATACATGCGACTAGTGGGGAGGGATTTATATTTTAGCCGTGCTCTTGTACCCACCAATGCCTCCTGTCGGTCCAGGTTCATGCTCCAGTTGACTGGGGACAGCCTCTGAGGTGCACCTGTGGCTTCTCCTGTTCCCACAGGACCCACACGATCACCCATCTGAAGCAGAACACAAAAAAGAGAGAAAGGCAGCTTAATATGAGAAACTTTTCTAGGCCTAAACATTTTCATAAATTAAAAAAAAGGAGCAGCTCTTCAGGTCAAAATACAATTACAGTAAAAAAAAAAAAAAAATATATATATATATATATATATACCACAGAACACAGAAAATGTAATTAATGGATACAGTTACCACACTGTTCTGTGTGTGTGTATATATATATATATATATATATAGCCCGAAGAAAGTGGCTAGGTTTGTCTCCCTCCCTGTATTCCCCTTGATTCTTTCGTTTCTAACCTCAGTGTGTCTAGGGAGGGCATTCCTTCCAAATGCTAGGCCGCCATTCCCGCCGCTGTCTTGGTCTCGCCCGACACCGCTGCTACCCACGATGCCCAGCCCCCGCAGCACGTCATACGTGGTTTGGACGGTGCTCTGGGCCGGTACAGGGATGGTCGACACTCCCCCATCATTCCCGCTCTCCTCACTCCCACTGCTGCCGTCGCCCCCGTCACCTAGCATGAATAAAACACCACAAGCAGGTGGATGGCATTTTGTCTGCAAGTTTACCCATAGAACAACAGAAATACAGTGAAGAACCTGCACAGGATGCATTATTCATCAACAGAACAATAAAAGAGATGTTATGATGTGCACAAAATGAGACATAAAAAAAAGTGTATTTATTTCTACCCATCACCTGAAAAATATCAAAGAAAGAAACCCAGGGAGCAAAGACCTAAGTGGAAAATAGGAACTAAAGCAGGGGGTAAAGCTGTCCATTTACCCGTGACAGGGGGGTTGATGACCTGTCCTTCAGCAGAGCGTCTGTGTTCGATCCCAGACTGAGAGCGACCGCTGCGACCACTAGATGGCTCGTCGTCAGAACTGCCTCCCTCTAGTCCTGGTCTGAAACTGGGCCGATGACTCTCTCCAACCTGCCCACACATGCACACTGTCACCTACTTTGTATATTTGTGATGAGACACTGTCACTTTAAGACCACACATGTTTAACTTAACCTAGCCATCGCTTTTCTAAAGTAGATGGTATGCCACACTTGACATGTTTACTAACCTTATTTACTGAATGTTTAATATGAATGTCAAGTTGTCCTTCCTTTTCTCAACTGCCTCTGACCTTGCTTTATATATTATTTTTGTTTCAGCTAAACCGAGATCTAAGTGGGCTGTCGCAAAATATTTACTTGCACTCTTTGCCGTGTCTGACAAATGTCAATGCAGAAGTTTGCCATATCATTCCTAGACGAGAAATAAATATTCCGTTGTTGCTGGCAAAGAAAAGCAATTTGCACATCCCAGAATATCTACCTATATAAACAAGAGAGACTATATCTTAACAATACTACTTTTCTACCATTTTTATTTAACAACTGCACAGCGTTAGAGAGCACAGGTTGGGTCCAATATGTTGTGCTCCTCCAGTAAAGACAGGAATGCTCTGGTGTCCTCACCAGTTGTCTGGAGGTGCTGGGCAGCAGCAGCCTGGTCCTAGTGGTGTTGTCGTTCCTCCTGGCAGCCTCCAGCTCATCCT
Source organism: Percopsis omiscomaycus (assembly GCA_027575585.1). Classification (NCBI taxonomy): domain Eukaryota; kingdom Metazoa; phylum Chordata; class Actinopteri; order Percopsiformes; family Percopsidae; genus Percopsis; species Percopsis omiscomaycus. The sequence continues at coordinate 34,080 of JAODLI010013856.1, read as the reverse complement.
CTGTGTCCTCGTCGCTGGCAGGACAGGAGTCCATGCCTGTAGCGGCTAGCCGCACATCCGGCATCTGAAAGTCCTCCTGGAGAGAGGCCACAACGGGACACACATTGCAGTCTTACTGAAGTTATAGGCATTATGCACATGTGAGGGAGAGGGTCAGGCTGCAGGCACACAGGATACAAGGATTTGCAAGTACCATCACCTGATCATAGTCATCCAGGGATTGTCTGTGCTTCTCTGGTTCTGTAGAACTCGGGTTTGACGTGCTGTCAGAGGCTCCTGGAAGTCCCTATAAAGCAACGCAATAATGAGGACACCAAGTAGGGAACAACAGGCACTTTGTCACCCTAAGGGTGACATGTATATCTCAGGTCCATGTGGTAGACGCATCTCTGAGAGCAGAAGAAAGGCTTACGGCTGCGGGAATCTCCTGGCCCTCCACTCGACCTCTCTGCATAGCAGGGGGAATAAGCTTGTTGAAGTAAAGCTCCAACTCATCATCAGGCATGTTGTTCATGTCAATGTCATCATCTGGGGATCAGAAACATGACAAATGTTGAATGCGAGGCCTCCGCCCCCTGAAACAACCTCACAATTCTTTCGCTTAATGAATGACTTGAATGAATGAATTTCCTATACAATTAGGAAATGAGGTGAAGGATAGCACCCCCACAGGCTTTTCAGTCAGACCGGATAAAAGCCCTGGGAAGTTGTGGGGAATAATAATAATAATAATAATAATACCTGTGAGGTCACTGTTCATGCTGTCCACAGACATGAGCTTTTCATTAGCCAGAAAACTTGACACGCTGCCGCTAAAACGGTCACTGTCTGCTCCCTCGCTGTCTGGGCTGTCCTCATTAGCTGCAGCTGATAGACAAAGGGCCTGAAAGGAATGTCCAGAGGAGAGGAGAGAGAGTCGGTGAACTGACAGAAAGACAGTTTCATCCCCGATATAAAATGTTAAAGTCTCTTTGGCCTATTGACTGGATATTTTTGTCAGACAGCACTGCCAGAAAGTGCATCTTCCCTTCATAGATATGAAAAAAAAGTATCAAAAAGTACCTTGGCATTTGTAATATCTCTATGTCCAAATTGGGAAAATGACAGCAGTCCAGTTGAGAGATCTGTCAGAAAAAAAGGTCATGTTTTGTGCAGAACACAGAATCAGGTTGAACCCAATACTCCTAATACTGTAGAACAGTTGTGTCACATTAACTGCTACGTCCAACAGTATTAACATGACTATAAATTCACAGAATCAGTTCTTACCAGTTCCTAGTTCTGTGGGTCGCCCGTGGACAAAGTCTGACTTTGTTAGAGTGCCTTGGGTTTTTGATCCAGTCTCATCCAGATTAACCTTTACCAGCATGTCTGAGAAACGACGGGCCGCAATGAAATCATCCCTGTGGAGTGACACACGGATATTGTTATGGCTACATACAAACAGAAACAAATGAGAAATGAATATGAGTGTATGGTAAAAATACAGAAAATCATGACAGAAAATGTGTTAAAAAACAAACACATTTACAAATTATTTTCAAACCGTCCTAACCTCAATAGAATTTTATCCATGTCAGTATTCTTAGTGAATTTGTACTTTTTGAGCTGATGTTATAATCAGCATGACTTGACACAAATAGTGTAACATCACCAAGAATTCTGTAGTTGTCAAAGGCTATATGTATAACATACACATCAAGACTGTACAGATACTTACAAGTCGTCCTTAAAACTGAGAGCAAACTTGGCCTGCTCTCCATTGGATGCTTGCAAGGTGGCCAAGGAAAGCTTCCCACCTTCCAGATATGACGCGTCAACAGCATCAACCCTGTAAAACAAAGAAACACTACTGCATGTGCTGCTTTGATGAAACCAATAATACTGAACTGTGAACAAGCAACACATTGCTTTTAATGGGGATGGACAATTCAAGTGTACATTTAATAAGTTATTGATCATGTTCAAGTAATTCTGTGTGTAATTCTGAGAAGGCCTGCATAAATTAGGTCACGATTTCAAATTCATAGCATCTATGCAGTAACCAAATGTAATATTTCACACCAAAGTTAAAGTTATTATAAATCCTTGACTGTATACACTGCTTGTATACAGTCAAGGGTTTTTAATAACTTTAACTTTCTTTAGAATGAGTGACGAATTTCCCAGGCTAGTTGTCTTAGGGAGGCTGAAGGTTCCTGTTAATGAATGAACATTTATTCTTTAAACCTACCGTCCATAACGTTTTAACTAACTGCTTGTGTCACGCTACCAATGATCCCGGGTCAATAGCAGTCAATTGGTTCACCACACTTCATTCACCTTGTGACTCAAAGAATGCTGCAATACCCAGTCATGTTTCTGTAGTGATCTATAGAGACCTCCAAACAAGGTAATTTGGTCATCTGTGTTGTGCTATTTCACTGGATGATTTCAGAGCTAAACGAAATATCAATGTATTAACAAGAACAAATTGAAGGTTAAAAAGTGACTTACATGCCTGTATTGATGTTTTCATGATTTAAAACATTTCATGAATGTTATGCGTTATCTCTAAATGTTTGTGCAGTTGACACTAAAGCATAAGTAGTTTAACTACAACAAGCCATATCTCTCCAAACCACCAAGCGTAGCCCCACCTGTTGTCTGACCCGGCTCTAATTTTAGCCACCGTAGAGGCAGCCACTGGTAGCCCAGGGCCTGAGCCCAATGTCACATTCCCCAGGGTGGCACGCCCGCTGGTGCTGTCCAAAGAGCTGGAAAGGAAGCTGGGCAACACCTCATCTTCCAAGTTCAAAAAACTGTCTGCCATGTTCTTGAATGATAGCCAAGTTTGGCTTGTGTTCTGTTCAGTTGAAGATCATTTGAAACTCCTTGGAACAGAGATAAAGACAAGGTTAGTACAAGTGACTCTCATATTGATAACTTATTATCCAGTTGACTGATTGTGGTGTTTGAACAGCTGTTACCATTTGTTTCCAGAATTACTGGGTCATTCAAGGTGTTTTTGTTGTCACCAAACAAGTGGTTAAGCCTTGGGCTATGTATACAACAATGTGGAACATATTTCTAAATGCGTGTTTCAAACTTTGCTACTGGTGACCTTATGTCTAACAGTCGTATCACTAATTGTGATAACTAACATTCGTTTAAAACGAATGAGCTAGTTAAACTAGTCCACTAAATACAACAAATTAAAGTTGCCTTCAATGTGCCTTTATCGTGTGTACAAGAATTATACACTATTAAAAACCAGACTATAGTGGGCTAGATATTGAGGTACCGATAGTTTACTATCTGAATTCCATTCTAAACACTGCTTCAAATCAACAACAAGGAGTCTCATTAGTGTAACGTTAAATCAACTTACTCACATTCAAGAGTTGAGATGGCGACGGCAACCTACACCTCTTCTCCAATGCAGAGTTTAGTCTATTTCATTTGATACGAACAAGTTCAGGCTAAACCAATAAACAACTTTTCTCGTGTTTTTAATGCTACATTAAATCGCATACATATATAAAAACAAACGGCGCAACAGTAATTCACACACAGGAAGCCCGCGCAAACGTCACTTCACGGAGGCGGGTCATCATTTGAGCAATATTATTTTCATTGGATAATCAAATTTGACAGGATGTGAATTACTTCCGAGACCTCGCAATTTGAACATTTTATAAATTAATCAACGAACGAGATTACTGCGTATAACGCAAAGGTTGTTCTAGCTAATGTATACGTTCGTTTGTTAACATACTAAACAATTATCTTAAGTCGTTTTTTTTACCTCATCAAGCAAAACCGTCTGCAAGCGATATGAATGCGATGTAGTCGATGTTTTCTAGCGAGTTCATTGCTGTAAGTTACAGCCTGTAACGTGTTCCACTGAACAGCTGCAAAATAGCCTTGCTTTGCAGACAGCTGCTTGTTATAAAGACTGCCATCACACGAATTTGTAGAGGATACAGAATCATGTGCTATTTTGGAGAACAGAAGCTGTTGCTTGGTTAGTCATTCATGAGTGGCAAGGGGCTTTTCGCATACGATTTACATTTATTTTAAACACCTTTTATTGGGTTTATTTTACGCATTGATAGACCATTATCATGGCTGAGTTGTAAATGTAAAAATATATTTCTCCTTGATTTCCATCTAATGTAAATAGTCAATGGGCCTCATAAGCAACAGTTCACATAATGCTACGTGACTCAATGGTTTCTTGACCTAATAATGAAACCAGATAAATGTATTGTAAATCATGAAAACATGTTTCCCTCCCCCCCCCTCACTCAGTCAGTACATGATGTAAAGTTAGCAACATTTTCTGCTTCCTTACCACATAAGTTTATCAGTCACCTTTGTGCAAACACCAGCAGCAACTCCTCATGATGCTAGTGCTTTCTACATGAAAGTTAGCATTGCAAAGTCTTTATTCCAAATTAAATAAATCAAATAATCTTACTAGGAATAAGTTCAAGCAAAAGACGTAATCCTATATCCATGGTTCAAGGCAACATAAAAGCAAATGATAGGCTAGTCATACTGTAAATGTGTGAAGAGCTGTTACAAAAAAAAAAAAAAAAATGCTTGAAAGGGGGAAAACAAGTGAACAAAAAAATTATACAAATCACACGGCTTATTATCAAAGCTGACACCCTCCAGTCACTGCCCATCACTCTCTGGTAACGGTAGAGCTTTAGAGTAGAGTCTGTGTAGTGGAAGGGGTGCCTGTGGCTGAGGTTGAATGGGCTCAGCATCCCAGTGTTCTATAAGGGAAGAGGGAGGCAGCAGGTGACCATACCTGGAACCAGCTCTAGGTGGACCCAAAGGTGGAAAGAAATACCTGGGGCAACAAATGGGAGGGGGGGGAAAACAGAACAAATACAGGTGGACAGGGAAAATAGACAACAATGGAATACAGAGGGAAAACATACAATGAAAAGAAGGAAAATGAGAAATTCAAAAGGGGAAATGGAGAGGGTGTAAAAGGATGCACATGCTATTTGAACAGAAAAGGGAGATAACTAAACACCAGGTAGATAAGTGACTATGAAGGTTGTCTGTGAAATGCAATGTCAATCAACCATGGCCACACGAAACAACAACCACCCATTGGAAACTGAAGAACAAAGCCATGCGTTTACCATGCCAGCATTCCTTGAACCAACAACACTCCTCAGCTACAGCCAGTCTTGTCTTGCATTTTAAAAGCATGTACACCAATGCAAAAGGAATCAGCTGCTGCAGGGGACACATTAGTAATGTGAAGGATGCTGGGATATCTTTGGAGAGGTCAGCTGCCGCAGGGGAGGGGCAAAGGGAGTTCTCTTGCCAATCCTGTATGCATTCAACAAGCGGTAAAGTATTCCATTATTCATTAAAACTCACAGGTTTCCATTGACAACATGTAACACAAAAAGCCTTTAAATAAAGCAATTTCAAACAACCAACAAACACAAAATTGACATTTGACTATAGAAAATAATTTCACAAGAGTAAAAAACATACATACAATATCCTGTTTTTATGTTATCTCTGTTGGTAGGACTTGCAGTGTAAATCCAAAAACAACAAGCAGAGAATGTAAGAGGCATTGATAATAAACCTTAAGTTATTAAAGGGACACTGCTCGATTTTGTTATGGTGCCCCCAGAACTAGGGCTGGGCGATTAATCAAATTTAAAAAAAAATCACAATTTTGGCTTCCAACCATTATAAAAACAACGTAATCGAGATAAAAGGATTATTTAGCAGCATTGTTTTGCAATGATGCACTCATTTTGTTGTGTGTTATAAATCCAGCATGCCCGTGGGCTGTTGCCAGTCCCTAACAGCCCAAACTCAGACCAAAGTAAACGGGACCATATTGGAGAGCTCGGGCTCTTCAAAGTATACTATATGCTGAAAAAAAGTTTTTATATGCCTTGAACATTAAACACTCCTATGGCATTTCCTGGTGTACCAAAAATACAAATCAGCGATCTTTTATAAATACTTTTTCTGTCTGCACAAACTGTTTCGCATGCATAATATTAGTGTAATTAAAGAGATTTTCTGGAAAAACTTTTTTTTATATGCTTAGAACACTAAGCCACAACATTTACTCTATTAGTGAGCTTAGCAGGACATCCATTGCCATCTGTAGTGGGGCTTCAGCGTGTCGCACATGCGCAATCAACGCGCAAAGGTCCGTGCGGTCATACTTTAAATTATATCATTATATTATATAATTCACTTTTAGTTGAAATATATTTAAATAACAAAGAAATCTACTCTTGAAAATCAGTTTTAAGTTCAATAAATGCTTTATAAATAAATGTTTCCAAAGTCAATGAGTAATCGTGTTAAATAATCGTGATTATGATTTTTGCCATAATCGAGCAGCCCTACCCAGAACCTCCCAAAGCTGTGTTTCAAAACAAGTTGGAGAATACTCAGGGATCTGGGGAAAAGGAGTTTAAGTTGTATATAAATACAGCCCCAATATAAAGGTTTCATGGTTTAAAGATCATTTGTCGATTGGTAATTATCATCTCTGATTTACAAAGCATCAACTCAACTTGAAAATGATGGTTATGTTAATAAACCGTATAAATTGTGGATGACAATTCATTATCAAATTATCAAGTATAAGTAGCTGTAATTATACTCAGTTACATTCTCATACATTCTGTTAATGCAGTGCGTTTAATTTAAGCCATCATTCAGCTCTGCAAAGAGTTTGGCAAAAGGTTATCAAAAATATGTTTTAAGTGATGCAATTTAAAGTTGATCAGCATATCGAATTATTGAGCAAGGCATTTAAAAAAAAAAAGTTGATCAAGTGTTCTTATTTCTAGGTAGTTTAGCTAGCTTTTGAACATGAATTTCTACAAAATATATACTCACCTTGATGTTGTTTTATATCCCAACATATTGCCATTGTATGTAATATTAGCCATATATGGAATGTAAAAAAACGTTTATTGATTTTTATTTTAATACAAATAGAATTATTAGACCTAACTGACATAAAAACTGAAATCTGAACACACTACTCCAACAGCAAAGAACACTTCTATAAATCAGTAAGAAATCAATATTGATAGGGCTATAGGCTTGTGTGCTCGTGGCCTGTTTGGTGGAAGAAGGAGCCAAGCTCTTTACGTGAGTGAGGCCATTGGTCAGTTATGGCCCAGTCATTGTTTTCAGTGAGTGGCAGCGTCAAGTCCAAGCCAGTGTGAAACATTGTGAGTTTTCAGTTCTGCTGATTAGGCTGGGGTGGGCTGGAGGAGTGGCGACAAGTCCCACCACACCACCTACCTTCCAGCGGCTGTCCCGTTCAGAATGCTCTGGGAGGTCTGAACAGAGGAGCCCACCACGGTGCTCATGGCAGTGGGCTGGCCAGATGAACCCGTCAGGGGACTGCCATCTCCCTTCAGGATGCCTGTGCACTTCCAGTTGTCCATGTAATTTGCTAAGAAAGAGAATGATAAAGCTGAAAAATCATGAATTACATTATGATCTTAGCACTAATCCCACTATAACAATCCTTATTCTATCCTCATTTCCTCCCATTAAAAAAAAAAAATCCTTCTTTCTGCTCTTAGAATATCAAGAACTTTGCTGTGAGCAAAAAACTTTCGAGTAATGTTCTGCAAATGCATAGGTAAAGTAGCCTTGTTACATGATGCTATTCAGGAAGAATGTTATGTGCTTGCAAAAACTGGTGGTTAACCAGTTCAATTGTTGACAAATGTACTAATTGTAAGTCGCTTTGGATAAAAACGTCTGCTAAATGCTGTAAATGTAAAATGTAAATGATCTTGCCATATATTGTTAATATGTAGGTCTTGGTCACATGTTTATATATGCATGCACATCACAGTGCGCGCACACACGCACAGAAAAATAAAAACAACAGGCCTGAGGTAGACCACTGCAGAGCATGTATTCTAATTAAACACGACAAATCACTGGTCCTCTCTGTGCTTTCAAAAGAAAGTACGCTGGATCATGCCACCATCAGCTTTAGTCCCAAGGGCCTTCCCACCTTTCCAGAGGCGCACGCAGCCGTCATCTCCAGAGGAGGCCAACAAGGTGCTGGTGATGTTCCAGCTCACACGCCACACCTGGGAGTTATGGTTGTCGAACTGAGCCACGATCTGCACCTCAAATTTAGTAGGTCCTGTAGAAGTACTCTCCTTCCTGTCAGACAGTGTCGGGAAATCACTTGTAACATTTAACAACATTTATATTATGTAATATTGCGCTTTTATTATAGATTTCCAATAATGCGTCACCAACAATTAGGTGATACTATACATACATAGAGAATACGTGGCATGTTCACTCAGAAACATTATGTCAGCTACCTCATAGGCACCAGCTTAAAGATTCTGACATCTTTAGTTGCAATGGCAAGCACATGGAAGGATCTCCCCAGGTTTGGTGCAAACGCTATGTCGTGCACCGGATCAGTGACCGTCATCAATGTCTCTGCTTTGGCATATTTCCTTTTTTGATGTTGATGGGGAGACAAAAAAAAAAAAATATATATATTAATGGATATTTCTCTGTTGTTTATGTGGGTCATATTTTTTAAATCCCGCTTGTTTGTATGCACAACAATTGTAAACTGACCTTGTGTTTTCATTGTACTCATAGATTTGGACCTTGCCACCATATGTCACATTGCTGTCATCACTTCCCACTGCAATCATTGGTGGGTGGGCACGAGAGCTGGGTGGAAGTGAAATAATTCACAGATACATTTAGACATTCGTTGTCTGGTCATGAGAATCCAAAGCCAGAGGAAGTAACCTCTTTTAAAATCAGATGCAATACCATGCTTCACTTACCTGGAGGGGTTCCATGAGATACAGCTACAGCTAAGTTTGCAGGAAATCTCATGCTGCAGGGACCACTGGCTGAGATTCATCACATCTGGAGCTTCATAGATCCTCACGACTCCATCCGCAGAGCAAGTGGTCAACATCAGACCCATGTGTTTAGGGGCAAACTTCACATCAGTCACTGATGTTCTACTGTCCACCAGTGTGGTCCTCTTTATCTAAAATAAAGTGAAGCAAAACACGTGATGAAGTAAATTAAAATACTGCATTTTAGTACCGCTAAATGAGTCTTTAAAACATTTTTTGCAAAGCACTTACTGTATAACTTCTGACTGAAAATGCATTTCATCATTGCAGTCAATTGATTTCGACATGATGAAATCAGTAGCCTTATAACAATTTAAGAAAATACAGCCAGCTTCTGTGTTAAAAGGCACACTCCTCAACTGTGCCATAGCACCCCTAGAACCCCAAATTCGCTCCCTAGTCCCCATCTCGATGTTTATAACCACATATGACCATGGCTGTAGGGGGAGAGGTAGAGAATGGTCCATGAGCACTGTAGGGGAAAGACTATAGAGGAATGCAAGCCACTCTGAATTCAGGTGTGGGAACGGCATGCACTCTGAGCTTTAAACCAAAACTATTTTTGTAAAGCTGATTTCAACCACAAGGGACACAGACACAAACCGAGGGGTGTACCTTCAAAGTTGTGAAGATATATGAAGTCCGCCACATAAAATGAAAACATGTTATACTTACCCAGTGGCTCTGTCCTCTCTGTTTGTCATTTGATTCCCCTACAATCTCTTCCCAAACTGCGGCCGTCCTGTCAAAGGAGCAGGACGCTAGTACCTGCCCAAATTCTGGATGAGCCCAGGTCACTCTCCATACAGATCCACTGTGTGTCTGTGCAGAAGTAAAATATTAAATATTAAACTGTATTGGAGGTTTTTACTGTTTTATTATTGTTAGCAAGTTGCTGCCTTATTTACCTTCCAACTAGCTGTGCAGATCCATTCGCCATTTTCACTTTTGTCCCAGACCTGAGGAGGGCCAGATCACAGTTAAAGATGCTCTCACTCTTATACAACAGAATGCACACAATAACGTGTATGTACAATTAAGACAATTTGCGTAGCCCCAAATTGGGTTAGCTTTACATTCAATGAATATTCAACACAATCAGTACGTCACGTGAAAAATCAAAGAGCTTCTACTGATTCTTTTAGAGGTATAATTTAAATTACCGTAATTTCTTCAATTAAATACTCACTATTTACATTGCACCAGTTAGCCTAAGACGTGCGTATCAGAAAAAATGGCTACTGAATTAGCTTACGTTTCTACGCAATGCTTTTAAAGCTATGTCTAACTACGGACTATGTAATGTCAAGCAATCGATTAAGCGGCTGATAGTAAAATCAAAACAGCGAGTGTAGACATCGTGGCTAACGGTATGCTACCAGGTAGCTAAGGCTAACATTAGCAAACACTACGTTCCAGTTTACCTTGACACTTTGGTCACTTGAGCAAGTTGCCATTCTCCGGCCGTGAAAATCATACGACACATCATGGATCAGATCTTTGTGGTCTGCGGCAATGCTGCGAGCCACGAACATTGTTAGCTTTTTTTTTTAAATCCTGAATTACTAATGCTAACTCCACTTGCGAGCTGTCATGTGTATTTGCCAGTGTGGTTGGCGGGCCCTTCATTCAACTCACATTGTACTGACTAATGCTGACCACGGTGTGGCGTACTAAGTCCTAATCATTTTTAATGAGCATTTGTGAATATCTTATTTTACGATAAACAATAAAAGTAAATAAAAGAACGGGGAAAACGTGACACAACGTCTACATTTTGTCATCAGGCAGAATGGTGAATTTTATGATTTTAAAACAATTATCTTGCAAGCTGACTGTCGATTAGGGTTGCCAGATTGTGTAGATTTCGAACATTTGCGCTTTTGGGTATATCTTGTTTAGAAAACGAATTCCCGCGTGTAACTCATAGGTGTAACTGCAATACAATTCGTCAGTACATTTGGGGGCACATAATGGATTGAGCATTTGAATGGGCGTTAAAGTTGAGGATGTGCTTATCTGGCAACCTAAGATGTCAGTGTGCAGTGAGAAAATTTTGCCTCGACTGAAGCTCCGCTGGGATCCCTGGGGTGATAGAGTGCTGTTTAGATGGATGCCACCCTGGGAGTAACCTGGTAAACAGCTTTGTAAACATTTCAGGATTATCTGGAAAGTGTCTCGGGGCACTTGTGCAATAAAATGGAGCAAGAATTTGAAGACATAGATTCGTCTGGGAGATGGCAAAATCTTTACAATGTAAGTCGCGACAAGGGCCTCTCGTGTTTCTATGACGATAGGTTGCTAGTAGCTAGCAAATTTGAGAGGACATTTAATAGTTTGCCATCTTAACCAATAGTAGGTCAGCTAAACATTTTTATTATACATAAAATTCTGTAATCAAATTGTATTGTGTGTAATGGTAATAACACTCTTAGTAATATCTATATTATCCACACGCCACATTGTTAAGTGAGACTGAAGAAGCTAGCACATCACGTTAGGTATTCTTGACTTCCGTAGCTAATATGCTAAAACATAGCATAGCTTCCTCCGCTGGTTTATCATAATGAGGGCTAAAGCTAACCAATGTCAACTGCAGCTTCTGAGAACTGGTAAAGACTTCCTGAGAAACGACGCATGGTTTAACTCCATCTGTTGGCAGTATATCGCAACGTCCATTTAAATATAGCATCCTAGTTTATAGTATTCCTTGCTTTAGATACTATCTTGTTACATCGTTAGTAGATGACGTTTGTGTGGATGGTATTTGCAAATCGTCAGATTTGCTTGGACTAGCTGTGGTTCTCTTATTACACAATCCGTTTATGGGTTTAGGGCGATTACAAACCCTGTCAGAACTTCCAAATCTCTGGTCTATATTCAAATATGCAAAGAAAATCCACAACAAGAGTTTCAAGAGCAATAATCACAAAACAAAAATATTACTGCAAAACTATAATCAAACACTTTATAGTTGCATTGTAATAAAAAAATGTTAATCTTCAACAGGAAACCCGCAACCAAGCGAGTGAATATCCCTATAAAATAGCAAAATTTCCATGGAATCGGAACTTGAACCGATACAGAGATGTTAGCCCCTGTAAGTATAAAGTCAAATCATGCATTATTTTGAATGTAAACCTCTTGTGACTGATTTATTGTTGCTCTTCTCGTTTTAGATGATCATAGTCGGGTAAAACTTGAAAATTCTGAAAATGACTACATCAATGCAAGTTTAGTCATGGTGGAGGAAGCTCAAAGATCTTACATTCTATCTCAGGTGAATGGTGTTGTAACTAATCTAAGTCAAATATCTAACCTAAGCAAGACTACTCTGATTAGATTACAGTATGTACCGTTTTAGTTGTATTGACAGTGTTTTTCCTTGTCTTTTAGTTGAATTAATATGGCTTATTTTGTTTATCCTATTTATTTATGTGGTTCCACAGGGCCCTTTGAGGAATACCTGTGGTCATTTCTGGTTAATGATCTGGGAGCAGAGTTCCAAAGCTATTATAATGCTCAACAGAATAATTGAAAAGGGATCTGTAAGTAAGCTTTTATATATAATTATGGATAAAATTATGTTGGTGTCAAGATTGGTAGGTTGGTGTCTAATACTATAACACTCCATGTATGACTCTTCATAAGAAATTTTCAGAAGTATCTATTTTGATGATACATTGTGAATCGTCAGAATTCATATTAGCCTAGTTAATTTCCTCTCTCATAAACAGGAAAAGTGTGCACAGTACTGGCCAACTACAGAAGAACAACAGATGTGTTTCACAGACACAGGGTTTGTTGTGAGACTATTGTCAGAGGAGGACCAATCCTATTTCACAACACGAGTGCTTGAACTGCAAAATACAAAGGTAGGAGGCACTTATCAGTCTTTATATTTTTATTTAAGTGACCTGATTTTAAGGGTTTTCTTTTGTGTGCAGTTCATGGTAGTATTTTCTTTTTTGTCCCCTCTGCATTTTCAGTTCTGTATATGAAACCATTTTTATTGTGAAATTCTATCTGCAAATAAATCACTTTGTGGCTTTGTTCAGACAGGTGATTCAAGGGAGATCTACCACTTTCACTACACCACGTGGCCTGACTTTGGTGTCCCAGAATCCCCTGCCTCCTTTCTCAACTTCCTCTTCAAGGTGCGGGAGTCAGGCTCGTTGGGGCCAGAGCATGGGCCCTCAGTGGTGCACTGCAGTGCTGGGATTGGACGCTCAGGGACCTTCTCCCTAGTGGACACCTGTCTGATTCTGGTGAGAAAGTGGGCGCTATGTTGAAATAAGCCTATAAGTAATTGCTGAATGGGCTGATGTTTCCCTTGCTACCTATGTATGCTTGACAACTTCATCTGTTGTGCAGATGGCCAAGAGGAAGGACCCGTTGTCCGTAGACATCCAGAAGGTTCTACTAGACATGAGGGAATACCGCATGGGTCTGATCCAAACCCCTGACCAGCTCCGCTTCTCTTACATGGCTGTTATAGAGGGTGCTAAGATCATTCTGAAAGCCAATGCCATACAGGTAATTTAACCACGGTGATGGGGTGTAACTTTTATCCCTTTTATTATTGTGCATCTCCAGAGTCACATTTTTTCTTGACAAAATTACTTTTGACTGTTATTCCTCTTTAGGTCAGACTAGGAGTATGAAAGAATAATTGTAACTGAATTGTTGTGGAAAATAAGTAACAAACTTATTTGTGTCGTCAGTATTTCACTCTGTCCAAACAGTGTTAAAGTCTGTTGACCACAGCAGGTCTTTGTTCAGCTCTCCCTGTCCGTCATGTGTTGTGAAAACATACTTGCATTGCATGCGTTTGTGTTCTGTCCCCTTGTAGCAGAGAGTGATGTTCAAAGACAGTTTGGAGTCAGATTTGCCTCCCCCACTGCCCCCGCCCAGGCCTCACTTGGACAATAGGCCAAATGGTCAGCCGGAACCCTGTCTGGAGCCAGAGACTGCCGCTGAAGAAGACGGAACAACAAAGGAGCAGGACAACGCACACAGCCAAGATCAGAACATGGCTGAGTGCTCTGGACAGTAAGTACAGCACTTGCATGTACCATGAAGCTAGTCTTGACTACCACTGGTAATCATACTTCCTTGTCCTCCTTTGGTCACAATATTCCTTTGTGAACATTAGCCTGGGGATTTAACAGTAATAATATTATTCATTTTGATACACTGCTTGTCTATTTATTTTAACTTTTCAAGAATATGTTTTGCTAGCCACTTGTCTTTTTGCTGTTATTTCAGCCTGCGAAAGAGGCACCGTGATGAGCGGATCGCTAGCACAGCACAGAAGGTCCAGCAGATGAAACAGAGACTGACTGACTCAGAGAGACAAAAAGAGAATTGGCTGTACTGGAGACCCATTCTACTTAATGTAGGAGCTGGCACAGCCGTGGCTATTGGCCTGCTGGTCTGCTGGATGTACTCCCAATAAAAATAGTTAACTTAACTTGACATATTTTGCACCAGTACCTAGGATTAGGTACCTCTTCTTAAAATAGATTTAGATAGTAATATGTACATAACTGAGGGTATTTATTTCTTGAGGTCAAAGTGTGTGTGTGTGTGTGTGTGTGTGTGTGTGTGTGTGTGTGTGTGTGTCATGTAAGATCTTAACAAATATAGTAACATCTCAGGATCTTGGTGCCAGCACGGTGATGATTTAAATTGTGTTTGTCACTATTGATGAATGTACTGTATCATAGAAAAAGGCTTTGTAAAAAACCTACTAAAGGATATTATTAGTTTTGCATTTTTTAATTTTGTGTGTGCACACGTTTGCTGACTTACCATCCCATCATGGATAGGTAGCAAACTGAGTTTCCAGAGACTAGAGATCAACCACTTTTGTGTAAAGACATTTGTTCTATGTTGCATGCATGCATTATACATGTCTCACAGCACCTCCTGTTCTTCCACTCGTATCAGCAGGGCATGCAGCTAGGCCTGTGACCGGCCCTGTCAAGATCAGTTGCTTAGCTAATTTATTTTCAACCTCCTTTTTTAAAGTATGTTAATCTCTTTAGTTGTTTATATAAACATATTTTCATAGGCTCTCTTGATTAAAACAAGCTGATAGCTCCCCTGCTGCCTATGGAGTGTATTTACCCACTGGTTGGGTTGGTGTATGTGTCACGATGTCCCACTTCTTTTCATGTGGAAAAATGTTTTAAGAGATTTTAAAGTGGAAAAGTGTTGATGAACTTAGCGTTTTGTTGAACTCTGAATTGTACTCCTATTATAATGTATTTTCTATAGGTTTTATGAAAGAACTCAAACCTGCACAGAAGTTGATAGTAATCGGTAGCTTTGCATTGGTCTCCTTGCAGGGTTGTCACATGGAAAGGTTGTATGAGGTTCTAGAATGAGGAACTGACCAGATAGTTGCAACAGATCAGATTTGGATTGACTGAGACTGATGTAAGGCAAAGTTATAGTCACAGTGCAATTTACATTTTAGAGAGCCTTTCATTCTAAAAAAATGTGGGGGTCACTGATTGCAACAACATAAATAGCAATTGCATGACATTTTATTTTTTATTATTTGGATGGTATACTTTTATATGTGCCTTGGATTGAGTCAAAAGTCTGTCAAGCGCTAGGCAAATTGGTGCTGCAAGGTTTCCTGCCATGACCAATATAGCAAAATTAGCTTCATATTGTACTATGCGTTGTCTTTGTTCAGACTGAGGGCAGTAATGCAACATTTTAACAGTGTGCAGGAAGTGGATGCGCAAGTCCCATTTGTATCTTGAGTGTGCACCAAATGTGTAATTAGCATGTACTAACTCCTGAAAATGGAATGAATGTTTTATTTTTAAGGACACTGGATATTTACCCCTTTTTAACAATTTATCCAAAATTGTTTTATTTTTTAGCATACATTCATTATTTTATTTTTTTATGTACAATTCAGGGGAGTTTTGTGCACTAACTTGCAGTGACAACATGAATAGTAGTGTTTCGGAAATCAAACAAAACATGAAAATAAAGATTCCTCTTTGATAACAAAATATGATTCTCTCATTTGATTATTTTCTACTGGAAGTTAAATCTTTAGCATCCTAAGTATCTTACCCTAAATGCCATTGTGCATCATTAGTATAAAATGGAAAAGTGAATTTGCCTACCATGGTTTCCAGGAATTGATTTAATATTATAAAAGGGCTTCTTGTGCATACTGACAACTGTGCAACTAGTAATTAAATTTCTGTTGCATCTGGGTTTGATTGTGTGGAGCCCTATTAAACTAAACCTAAACTGAGATTTAAAACCTAATGCATTGTAAGGTAATATTTAGATCCATTATTTATCCTAACAAGTATATTATACTGTAAGTAGTTAAACTAAATACAATTTTACAAATTCATTGTTAATTGTTAAACTACCTAGTGTAATAGACATTTTTCTGTGGTAAAAATAGACAAAGAACTACAAATGCTTTTAAACTACAACCCGGGCCTTTCACAATAATTGTTGCACACCATTGACGACGTTTCGAAGACAGATAGTTTCTGAATAAAAATCGTCAAATTAACTATTCGTTTAGCAATTCAATTTGAATGTAAATTCATATTTGTCGGGTTTATTTTGTGATACGTATGTAATAATTATGTTTTATATACAGGCATTGACTAAGTCATACTCCCGCTTCTCTTTCCGCCACAGTTTAAACCATGGTAGCTGTCACTACTATCCAATCGATCGAGCAGCTATCAAAACGAACAAGATAGAGTTAGAAGTAAAAAATATAGCTCAAATGTATCCGATGTGATTCATGTTATTTTAACAGTTTTTGGTTTTGTGCCCTTAACTCCGTAGTGTTTTACAGACGCCTTAAGCATAGTCATTATGTCTCTGCCACCAGAGAAAGCATTCGAGCTGAAACAACGTATTCACAATCATTTGGCCAAGGTAAGACTGATTTAGCAAATTACTTCTGAGCACCTTTCTCTTTATAAATATACATACTACTCATGCTGCTAGGTAACGTTAGCTAACAGTGTATATCTGGCTTTCGTGTAAAACCCTATCTTATATATAGAAAATAATGAAGCACTGAAAGGTTTTGGGGTTAGCCTAAACATATTCCATAGGGACAGTTAACGTTAGTCATTGTTCAAAAGCGACTGAACTTATTTTGTATTTATTACTGTAGTCACTTTTGCTTTTACTGATCAAAATATATTAGGTACATATTCATTATTTACTACTACTTTTATATACGTGTGTGTGTGTGTGTGTCACAAAATCTTTACCTCTCAACAATATGGAAGTATCTGAATTTTGGCTAACCCTGTACGTAGTTCTGTCAGATTTTCTTCCAGACTGTGGAACCATTGGCGAACATGTCTGTATATTATTCACTGAACATTATGGAAGGCTTTGTATTTTTGTATATGTATGTATGTATGTATGTGTGTGTGTTAGTATGTGTATGTATGTAGATTTATATATATGTGTGTATGTATGTATGTGTATATATATATATATATATATATATATTTGTTATTATTTTTATTTTTTATTTTTTTTTTTTGTGTATGTTTTATTGTGATCCTCCTGGGTCTGAAATAAAGTTTATTCTTCTACTATTCAAAAACAAGATGGAATTCTTTAATTGAACATGTAAAATTTTACATTGAACAGTCAAAAGCCATGTTGACTTCTGTTGAATTTTTGGTTTTACAGTGAAAATAAATGCAATTAATGCATGTGTTTTTCTCTGGTTGTCAGAGGAATATCCATGAGAAGATTAGAGAGGTGCTGGCTGAGACTGTGAGGGATGATGTGGGTTCTGAACATCAAACTCTCTCTGAACAAGACTTCCTACATGCCTTGGAGCGCAGGGGCATAATAGAGGATGTCATGAAAGACCTACACTTTGAAAAGGTTAACAATGGGCAGGCAGTTTATTTGCACATATGCTCCTTACAGATTGCAGATATGCTGATTAATTTAAAATCACCTGCTGACTGTTCTGTGCTTTTTCATGCTGGTTTGATTTAGCAGGAAAGCACACCAGCAGAAACACAAAAAGGATCTCCCTTAAAGCCTTCTACTTCCTTTGTTGACAAAAACCTGGCCCAGTTAAAGAACAGTAGGTCACGAATTCCCTTCTAACCAACACAACAAATGGCGTAGATTCAGTCAAACCAGATTACCACATAAACATAAGAAGATTTTGGAACCTCCCGCCTGTCGAGATTTCACATGTTGTAAATGGCCATTGCCCTATAAGAAATGTGATTTAAAAAATCTGGTTATTTGAGTATCTAAAGTAACAGTAAACCTGCCCTGTGAGGTATTTGACAGTTATTTTGTTTCTCTTTCATCTCAGCCAATATTGATCCAGCTAGACGGTACCTTCACCTACAAGTGCTTTGTGGTAAGGCCTTCCTGGAGCACCTTCAAGAGCCTGAGCCCTTACCTGGCCAGGTGTGTTCCACCTTCACTCTCTTCCTGCACTTTCGCAACCAGAGGCACCGCTCTAAGCCTGTGCCGTGCTCCTGTGAGCCCGACCTGCAAGAAGGCTTCTTCCTGGAGGTCCACAGGGATAGCATGGGTATGTGTCTATTTTTGAAGTATTTATAATACATCAACATCAGATGGATACGGCCTTTCTTCACAATAGAAGGGGCGTGTTCAGAATGCCGCAGCATGTCTGTTATTCAACCAACCCAAGTTCTCCCATATAACCCCCCACTTCGGAGACCTTCACTGGCTCCCCATTACAGCGGGCATCTTTATCTTCTGGCCCTATCACTTTAATTAATAAAAATAAATGATTCTTTCCTTTCCTCCTCTCTGTTAGGATCAGTTCTCAGAAGGTTTAAGCGGTTTGCTGGTATTTAGGATGTTGTGTTATGTCCCCTTTTGCCAGTGTTAATCAATGTTGACAATATAACTCATCTATATTGTCTATTTTTTATAGCTTATAGAGTACAGTTTATATTTGTCAAAGAAACAAAACTAAAATAGTTGTGTTTATATAGTTTATATAGTTCATTAAATTACTGATTTGTAATTTATGTCTTGCAGGAGAAGGCTGTAAGATGGCCGATGCCACCACTATGCTTTCTATGTGCGATCCTGTTCACTTGGTCTTGATCAAGACTGACACCTCCAGTGAGACGACCTTGGTCTCCTCCTATTTCCTGGACTGGAGAACTGTTCTCAGCTCACCCAGTGGGAAGACCAGCATTGCTGTGGAGTTACTGGGAGTTGGTGAGAAAGAATGATTTATACTTGGTTTCAACAGTTTTGTTGAAACTTAAGTATGAGTGTTTCCATTTAATAAAAATATACTATGTATATAATAGTCACAGAAAAAAGTTTCACAAAACATATTAAGCTAATTTAATTAAGTTAGATGTAGGCTAGTTGTTAAAAAAATAAAATAATGGTGCATTAAATAAAATCATTCTGTTTTGTATAAACCTCAAAAACATGTTTTATAACAATAGCCTATTCCCAAATTTTCATCTTGTATATACAGTAATTGAGAAAACACGATGGACATTTTTAAATCTCATCCATATTCATAAGTCAGAAATCTTTCTAAAACACTATATTATTATAGCTCATTAGTAGCTTTACGCTGGAAAAACAAGTTATGTGGAAAGCATCTGTTCACAGTTAGCCCGTTCACAGCTCTTACTGAGAATGGCAACAGCTTTCAGTGACTGTGTGTCTGCATGTGTGTGTGTGTTGTCACCAGGAAGTGAGTGTAAAGTACCAGCTGGTGTTCTAAATATCAGTCTAGAGCTCTATCCACCCCTGACAGAATCTCTGAACACTGACATCATCACTACACAGGTAGGAGTCTCGGAGGCAGCCTGTCCCTCTGTTCACTCATTTGTGTTCTGAGTTGTTCATTTAATTGACCCTCACACCCACCTAAATTCAATATT
The DNA here is from genome assembly GCA_027575585.1 of Percopsis omiscomaycus. Taxonomy (NCBI): domain Eukaryota; kingdom Metazoa; phylum Chordata; class Actinopteri; order Percopsiformes; family Percopsidae; genus Percopsis; species Percopsis omiscomaycus. Next base: position 14,222 of record JAODLI010013856.1, on the reverse strand, counting down.
TCGCATTATGCTGAGCTGAAATCAACATTTCAGCAACATTGTTTTTCAAGCTGTTGAAATTGATGTTTTCCACTGTTTTCAACAATAGATTAATTTTAGTGTGACTGCATAGAAGATGGCTATAGACTGTGTCCATTCTATAATTGTTTATTTTGTGCCCAGGCTGTCATTTTGCGGTGATTCATGTACGTAGCTGTTGAAATTATTGTGATTAGACATGGTTTCTACTAAGGCTAGACAGTAGGTATATAGAAAACGGGTTGAATCTGTGCATGGGAGGTTTACTTTAGTGCTACATCTGTGCATCTTTTGCTCTTTCTTTTAAGACTCTGCATGTCAGCATGTTATAGCGTTGTGTCACTGTACATTTTCTACCCAGCAAGCACTGGAACGCCAGAAGACGGCGGAGAAGGAGAGGTTGTTCTTAGTGTATGCCAAACAGTGGTGGAGAGAATTCCTCGAGATCCGTCCGTCACACCAGTCCAAGTTGGTCAAAATCTTTGCACAGGTTACGAACTGGTTTTATTTATAAAACATTTTTTTCCTACACAATCAATTGAACAACGAAAATGACCAAAGTGTGAATGCCTCTCTGTTAAGTATTATAAAACTAAAAATGACTACTGGATTCTCCAAATATTCAGACTGCCTGTTTGGGTATACATAACTCTCAATGAGCATTTAACATAATTTGTGTACCTTATTTTACCACCATTTTGTCTTTCAAAATATTTTATACAGATGAATCTAATCCATTCTGGAAAAAAAATCTTATTTGCAGCCCCAACGAACTGAACCCGAACTTCTGAAGTCTGTTTGAAAATAACATTTTTATTCACACAGTCCCAGGGAATGGCGGGTCAATGTTGTACTCTTACCTTGGAGCATAATACACCAATAATCCTTTGCCACAGGCCACTGAGCAGCACCAGTGAAGTACTGCAGTGGTGTATGGATTTTAGGGAGTGGACTTGTCAATCATGCATTTTCCACAGGGGGTCCCAGCAGGGTCTAGAGCTTATCCCAGGTCTTGATCTGTATCTGTGCAGGATGAGAACGGGGTCAACAGGCCGGTGTGCTCCTACGTGCGTGTCCTCCGTGCGGGCCGGCTCCTGGAGAGCCCGCGGCAGGCTGCACGCTTTGTCAGCCTGCTGGCCCAGGAGAGGGCCCCAGTGGTAGGAGGGGGAGCCAAGCAGGAGCAGTGGTGCTCGCTCCTGGCTTTTCTTTGCAGGGGAAAGGTATGGAGACTCTCCTGGCTGAGGAAATGCAGTTTACAGTTTGCTCATTTAGCAGAGCGACTTACAATGGGTACAATTACAAGTATTAAGGAGGAGGCGGTTAAGTGTCTTGCTCAATGATGCTCTCAGGAAAACCCAGGACCTTTTTTAGCTGCGAGTTGAATGCCCAGACCACTGGACTATCCTTCCCCCAGTTAACGATTAAAGCCACAGGGTGTTAAAATATGGAGGGTCTCTTTTGTTTGTGAAGGTTTCTTTCAGACATGTAGGCATTTAATTTGCCTTGCCATTGTGAATGAAGTGTTTCCCACTCTCCCCCACGCTAACAGGGAGGGACTAATATGTGCCATTATATCAGCCTACTCTAATGGCAAACACGGGTGATGGGCAGGTCCTGGGCGGTGGTACTTAATATAAACATTCTCCTATTGTTTATTAAAATCTGTTCTCTACTTCTACTGCTACTAGTTTTAGTTAGGGATGTGGTTAAACAGTAACAATAACAAGTTGTTGTAGTGATTGTGTCATTGTTGGAAAGGCTTGTGTGTGCAGAGCTGACTGATGCATTTTCATTTCCAGACTAGGTGTTTAGGGACCGTCACAGACCCACACAGTATAAATGTGGCTGCGCTCCTCCTGCGCTCGGCTGCCAGACAGACACAAGACAACTCTCGCAAAGTGGCCCATGTCAGCAGTGATTTATGAGTTTCATTCCAGGGGAAATTAATTTAGCCTTGTCAGTCCCCAGCCTGCTTTGACGCTGCCGTCCATATTAGCACTTCTGGGAAACATCTATCATTATAGCTCCCCCACAGCCCCAGCCAACATGCGCGCGCCAGTAGCACAACCACTCCCACTCAAACCAGGCATTTACTGGAAGAGCTGCTTACTGTCCTGAGAACAGAGCCTATATCATTTCGCTTGGTTTCCTTGTGTGTCCAACACTTCTCAGACAGCGTAGCAATACAGGGAAAGCGGCACATTTCTTTTCTGCTTAAACAAAGTGTAGCGACACATAGAATCCATGTGATTTGGGGACTTCCTGAGATGAAAAGTCTAGGTGAAATAGTCACTGCAAGGCATAGTGTCAGATATCTCATTTTTTATAAAATCTTTTCAAAAGCCACAGCGATCTGGCATTAGACAGGGTTTTTAATTCGTATACAGTTAGAGAATATGAATCTCGGCCCAGATGCTCAGCTTGTCTTGTTAAATGACTGCAACCACGATATTGTGACGTTAACCCTTCCTGCAGGGTGACTGCGAGGACCACGCCACGTTGCTGTGCAGCCTCCTGCTGGGCTTTGGCCTGGATGCCTACGTATGTGTAGGCACCAAAGCCAAGGGTGGGCCGCATACTTGGGTCATGACCAGAGGAACCGATGGAAGTATCACCTTCTGGGAGAGCCTGACAGCACACAGGTGGACATTTTATTTGTCTAAACACTAGAGGCCTTGTTTATAGAATGGCCTAATGATTCAATCTGATGGTAACTTTCATGTATGTAGTGCAGATTTGAGTGGGAGGTTACAGCATTGTTAGATGACCTGCTGAACGCCCCAGTAGGTTGCCCTTTCTGCTTTAATATTGTTTTTGCATGAGTAGACTATTTACATCTCGTTTCAGTTAGTTCGACAATTAGTGGTCCTTAATGCATTTTTTTTTTTCGCCAACACCTCTCCACAGATACAAAACTATTTTATTTTGATTAGCTGTTTTTACACATTACACAGTATACAAAAAAAGACATTTATCTATTTTTGACAGATACGTTCCTATTCTGTATAGCCATACAGATTTTGTTAACTTTTCAAACATGTTATCCTAGCATCCTACGCCTATATAGACCCTGAACAGGATTCAGGTTTTTTTTCTGTGTCCTTTAGGTATCTACACCAGCCCATAGACCCAGATGCTCCTCCCCTGCAACCCCAACCTAAACCCACTTCCCCTTACCGCACCGTGGGCTGTGTGTTCAACCACGAGGCCTTCCTGGCCAACTGCCAGCCCTCTGATGCTGTGGAGCTCTGTGTCTTTGACTTCCAGGTACGAGGAATCTGTAGTTGCTATGCAGCCAGGTGAATAGAATCCACCCAAACTCACACCCTGATTGTCACTCCTGACTCGAATTATCCCCTTAATTGAATGGATAATCGCATACTGTAGGTTCACATACTCGTTCCGACAGACATTTTAATTAATTATAATAATAAATGAATGATGAGGAATATCCTTTTGTGGATTATTTATTTTATTGCGATCTCTTTATCTTTTTTATTACTTTATGTGAATTGTTTATCTTTTCTCATTTCTAAAGTGTTGACAGACGTTCTAGCACCGGTGTATATTTATAGTGTTTAGCATGTTGGATAGGTCTAACAAAGCTAACGGCAAGGATCGCAAGTCCGCCTTGCTGTTGCCACAGTGACCAGAATTTCTTGGTCTTCACCCGCAGAACCAGTCTAGGTGGAAGGCCATGAGCGAGGAGGCCCTCAGGTCAGTGTGTGCCCCAGGCTCGACCACCTCCCTGCCCCCTTTACCTCCTCTCTGCGCCTCCTCGCTGGAGCCAGCTGCCGCCAGCAACCAGCTGGAGCTGGAGATGCGCTTTCTGGTGTCTGAGCACAGGAAGGTAAGATCCACTGAGTCACACAAAAACACCCTGGACCCCTTGTTGGTAAAGCAACAGTCATTTATGTTGAATAATCCTAATAATGTATAGGACTAAACCCTTTTAAAGGGTATGTCTGTCCACTCAAAATTAAGATACAGTTTGATGATGACAAATGAAAGTCCCGCTGTTCTTTGGACCCCCTCCATCAGGACCTGAAGCTGGCCACGGTGTGGGACGACCACCTGTCCTACCTGCTGTCCTCCGCCCTTTCAGCCTACGAGCTGGAGCGCTGCACCGGCGTCTCCTGCGGCAACGAGGAGTTCCAGGACGCGGTGAGGCGAGCCGTGCCTGACGGCCACACCTTCAAGGGTTTCCCCATTCACTTCCTCCACCGCAACGCCCGCAGAGCCTTCGCCACCAGCCTCAGGTGAGGTGGGGGGGTGTCATTTATTGTCAGTTAAATTGGTCTCTTACAGTTGTTAAAACATTGTTATTATATCTAAAAATCTAAATCTACTGCTTAGATCATGTATTTTAATTTTTGTTCAAGTTTATTGAACATGCTTGATGTATATTAAAGGTGCACTCCTCCTCCATGTTACAGTGCCACAAGAGTTCCTCCCCTGTTTTTTGTTATGTTTGTATGAGGTATAACTGCATGATAGTTTACGTGGCTGTGGGAAGGGTTAAAGAACAGTGTTCAGAGTCTATGAGTGCAGTCGGGGTAGGAGTATAGAGGAATGAGAGACCCTCAAAAGGCCTGCTCAGGCTTAAAGGGGAAATGCCTAGTTTTTGTAGCACACTGGGTAATTCCCAACACAAATGAAGGAGTGTACCTTTTAATGAAACATCTTTAAATGATGTAATATTGCACTTGCGGTAGATTACACACATAAAACGCAATTAATCAAAACAAATTCTGTGCAGGTCTCCGTTCTGCGAAGAGATAGCGTGTTGCCGTGGCGACCACGTGAGACTTGCGGTCCGGGTCAGAGTTTTCGCCTACCCTGAGAATGCCTGCGCAGTCTGGTTCATGTTCGCCTGCAAGTACCGCTCTGTACTCTGACTAACAGACAAACAGCCCCTTCACCCCCGCCTGTGTTATGATCTTAGCTTTATAGAACATTCATTACTGGGTTCGCATATTATATAAACTACCAGGTCATGGCAGGCTCTAGTCTTGGAGAAGGCTAAACTGGACTAAAAAGAGTCAGCTTTAGTGGCAAGTGGGAAAGGATAAAGAATTATTTTAACAATTTAGCACAGGTGTACAACAGTTTAAACAGAGTGCTTTACAGCAGTAGGTAGCAGTTAAAAGACATGTTTAAATTTTACACTAAATGTAACGACTGCAGTAATTTTACACTTTTAAATTGTATTTTTATATATATTTTTTTTAATAAATAGAATTTTGGATGAGTGCAGTTGATCTGTGTTGTTCATCTACCAAAATAGATGGAATTTGTGTATTTAATTGTAATTCATTTTTACAACACTAGATGGCAGGTTAACATAAATTATTGCATAATTAGTAGATCTGAAGCTCCATTTTCCACTCAGCACACAAGATAACATTTGCCCGAATGCATTATGCTCTATCTCAGAAAACGTGCCCATTTCACCTTCATTTGTGGCCTTATTTTATTTTGGTAATTCTTTACACAGTAGACTATGCATACATTTCCCGGGTAACAGAGAAACGCATCTGTACATTGATCTTAAAGTAATCCAGAGTTTACTCAAATTAACACTTCATGTGCACTGCTGGCTAAAATAAAAATCCAAAGATATTTGTGAGAAAAGTAGACAAGAACTTGTTATGTTCCATGTTGGAGGGCAAAGCAGTGACACCAATTATTTCCGCCTTCCCCAATGGTGGGACGTCTAAACTGAGACAGATTGATTGTGGAGAAGTGCACGGCGATGGTGACAGCAGCTTGGTTGTGTGAGTTACTGTGCGCTTAGGAAAAGTCAACTCAGAAAGTTTCCCCCCTGATTAAACTGTTTATTAATTGACACGCAGTGGGTAATTTTTATGCAGTGCTGCATTCTGCTCCTTTTGTTTTCTTCTCCTTGGCTGCTAGCACGTTGTGCTGCAGTGTTTAGAGTGCTGGGGAAACGTTGACACATCAGCCCAAACTTTGACGAGGAGCCTGCGAGAATGGCCAATTAATTCAAATTTTTTTTTTCCGGGAGCTAATTTGCAATTCTGCGTTTGCCCCGGAGTTGTTGAACACGAGGATCAGGGGGAGGCTGAAAGAGGAAAAAGAGAAAGAGAGAGCTAATGAATAATTCTCCTTTTTTTTTTTTTTTTCTGGCTAAAAGCCGTGCTCTCTCACACACACACACACATACATGCACGCACACACACACAAACACACACACACACACACCTCCGCTGTACTAATTTCTACGTACCACAGGAAGAAACTACGGCAGAGAAGGAAGTGTTTGATGGTGGGAACTCGGCCCATATTAAATAGCACTGCAGGTGTAATTGACTAATGGGTCTTGTGGGACAGTTGCAACTGTATAAAACAGGAAGAGGGAGTAGGAGAGAGGGTAACAAAACCGTCACTCACACCTTGTCTCTGTGTATCCCAACCCTCTGTCAAAATCATTGTTCCATTTCAATATGTAATAAATCTATTTTGAGTTAATATGTTGTTTCAGATTTAGGCCTATTTCACAGCCCTTTCACTATAATGAAACAACCAATGAACATATTCATGGTTGCACAAATATAGATAAAGAAATGTGTATATGTGAATATTTTTGGTTGACTTAATACATAGAAAATAGTTCAAGGGAATATATAAAACTTTCAATAAAATATATAATGTTCAAATTAATTAAACTTCTTAAATTTAAGTTATATTGCGCACTGATCTTCGCATATATTATCAGCTCCTTGTGAGGTGCCATAACTCGATAATGACTATTTTCCTATCTTTACACACTTCACCTGCAATTTGCAAGTTATAATGCAATAACCGCTTTATCAATTATTATTATGGTGTTGATTGGCGGAACTGTTGTGTAGCTTGCAGACATGTAGCGTATTAGAGCCTCATGTTGTGTTTATTGTGCCTTGGAGTCAGTGTTTCCTATATTCATTTAGCAGCAGTGTGCCACATCTACAGTAGGGCAGGAAATATATAAACGATTACCCTGCTTTTACCCTTAAGCGCATGGAAGTATATTAACAATGTTTAAAATTAATACTTCCTTAATGTTCCACATGAAAACCTGAATAAATGCTAGCATTAGATGCTAATGGAAACCTTCAGAAAGTGTGTTTTGTTGTAACTATGTTTTTATTAAAATTATTATTTCTAGTTAATTTATATTTTTGTTCCCAGATTTGTATGGTTTAAAAAAAAAATTGGTGATTTGTGGCTTAATACATTAATATTGTAAAGATAATATACACTGTAAGGCAAAATAACTGAACACAGTTAATATTTTCTTTTAGCAATCATACATGCATCAAATTTAACAATTTACGGTATGTATGTTGTTTAGCAATATTACCTCTCTTCATGTAACCGTGCTTGTGAGAACCTTAGTGAATTTGTTCTAAATTACTGCAGTCAGTGCTTTGGTGGTACAGATATGTCTGCTCTTCAAGAAGTCAGACCAGTTCCCCCGGTCCCAGCAAGAAAACACCTCCTCTCTCGAAGCACACAGGGACCCTGTGCCACAGAACCCACTAATTATTTGGTTGTCTTTGTACGGGCCTTGTGCTCTGTAGGAGTTTGTCAAGTAAATGAGAAGACTAATGGCACATCTCCTTATCGGCAGTGTTTCTCAACTGTGCTAATATATCTACTGACAGACACTGACAGATCAACTCATTAGCATATTTTAGCTATTAAAAAGAGGAGAGTTTAGGAGTATTCAGTGATTTTTCTTTGCTCGGTTCAGTGCATATTTCAATTTGTCATTACAAAGTGATGACGTCACAGCATGCTGTGACAGCAAGGCATTCCTTTAAGCCATGTTCCAGAAATTCTGCAACAAAACGAAGAAAGGGATTTGACATTTTAATTATGTCAGCTTCTTCAAAAAAACACAATACCTCATGTTTCTGTTTTCTCAGCTTATGGCTTAAAGCTGATTAAAGAGGTCATTGGGGCCTACCTAAACCTCCATATCTATATTCTATTAAATATGTACGTATGTATTTCAATTTATAATGTATTCCTGCCAGTTGCCTTCTAGTCTTACACCCCCCCCCCCCACACACACACACACACACACACACACACACAATCCTCTGCTCTGTTTCTCTTTCGCTTGTCTATTTCTGTTTTTGAAATGTAAAAAATCCTGCAGGGGATGAAAGCTGGTGTGGGAGAGAGTGAAAGAGGAGCGTTGGGCATTGGAGAGGAATGTGTTGCGTGGCCCGGAGCCTAACGGGTAATAATGTCATTAATTCAGCTGATTAAATTGGCCTTTGGGTTCAAGAAAAATCATATTCGTCTCCCTTTGAGATGTGACTGGAAAGGCTCCGAAGAGGGAGAAGTCAGCTAATTAGTGCTGAAAAACAGGAGGGGGCGAGGGAGGGAGAGAGACAGAGGGAGTGCGATGGAGAGAGGAAAAAAGAAATTGTTTGCGTGCGTGTGTATCTGAGAAAGAGAGAAAGAAAAGAAGGGGGGGGGGGAGCAGAACGGTGTTTCGCCTGAACCACTAATGAGGCATATTTGGGGTGAGGAGGTGTCAAGCTCATCAAAACGCCTGTTTGCCAGGCGAGGCATTTCACTCAAAAGACTTTGCCCGGCTACCTTTTGAGCCCCGTGCTGCTGCCTAATGATGTGAAACAAGATAGAAAGAGGGAGAAGTTTGGGTGAAATGTCAGTTTATTCGCAGCTTAATGAGCTTGTTGTTGGATACAAGTGAAGAATAAAGGAATGAAAAGAGCAACAGGAGAAACAGACGTGATTGTTCTCACCCTACATCTTCCTCTAACCCCCCCCCCCCCACACACACACACACACATCTCAGTGGAATCATAAACCATCGGTGCGTTGCTGTTTGATTAATCTAACTTAGGCCTACATTATTCATGCTGTTATGAACGCGTTAAGGAACATCTTAAGAATGCGCATTGTGAATAGGAAGCCCACGCACGCGCGCACACACATACACGTGTGCGCTTCCGATTTATGTGATCGTGTTCAGAAAGAAGTCGAAAATTCAGCGCTGCACGATTATGGAGTAATATGATATTGAGTGCTACGACGACGCACAGCGGCCTCTCTGCGGCGGAATATCTCTATTATGGAAAGGCCAGTCATTGTGTTCTGTTCCGCTGTTGGTCAGAGATACACCGAGGTAGAGAAGCATTTGCTCTCGTCTCGACAGGGAGCCTCTGACCCCTCCGTGTCTTCAATTCCGGCTCTGTATTGTTTTGTATGTAGCCTACGTCGTCGAGCAGCGAGGACACAGAGCTGCACTGTGCCGTTGCCCCTCAGTCAGGCGTTTGATACGGAGTAGCATTCTACTGGGCTGAGTTATGGTGCATAGGATTCTTTTCATCTCAACATGACTCAACAGGATTATGTGGCTAATGTGTTATTGACATCCGAATATAAATGAAGGCAGGTGAATGGGGTTGTTTTTATAAGCCATCATTAAAAAAAAAAACGACGCAATATAAATGCTTGTTAGCTGTTCCCCATATGCTAAAATGTCATGTGTGTTATTTCATTGAAGCTAGAACTTCCTAACCCAGTCACATGCAGCTCCTTGACTGGCTCACAGATCCATGACGCTATGCGGGCTGGAGACAGGCCGACATAAAAACGCCCCCGAAGCCAGGGGAATGCGAGGGCTTCCAGGGGTTAGCCCGCTGTCTGCTGGCTTGGGTACATCTGGTCCCATGGCACACAGAGGGACTCCTTTTGTCAGTGTGTACAATGGCAGACGAGGCGTCATATGAGAGAGAGAGAGAGAGAGAGACTCGTCTGGTCTCTTTTTAAACAAATTCAAAGGAGTCTCTCTTCTGGAGTCCATTAGAATCTTGGAGTGTCCTCTTTGATCGCTTAAGAGGGACAAACAAATGTGCTCTGTGACAGCTGCCAAATAACCCTGGCTACTGCTGCTGAGACAGCGACCAGCCCATAGAGAGGGATGGGGGCAACGTTGTGAGTAGTGCAGAATGCCGCTGGGGTGAAAAGGGGAATGCAGGGAGAGAAATACGCTGTGAAAGAGGGTCGGGTTAAATAAAAACTTGTGTAAATACAGGTGTGTGTGTGTGTGCGCGCAAGGCAGTGGCACTAGGTCACTGTGTCTCTAGGCCAGGCTGAGAACGTGCGACAGCGTCCCAGCGAATACTGGGACGCAATGTCTGAATGGTGCTGCATTCAAAGCGAGAAGGAAATCCCACAACCCCGGTAGACCTAAAAGAATGTGTTCCAACCGACACTGGCATCAGGGGAACATCAATAGAGTAGGTCTGTGTGTTTGAATCCCTGTAAGCTACAGTGCTAATAGTAGCCCTGTACAAGGAGAGGCTGTAAATAATAAGGGATGGGTTAAAAGAGGTAGAGAAAATAGAAGAAAATATAAAATGTTATGGGTTATGGAAAACATTAAAGTGTTCTGCGATTACAATTTCCCTCCACTTGTCCCTTTCCGCTCCCCATGGCAGAGGGAAGAAATGGGGAACCGTTAGCGGATGAAAGCCGCCAAATGAACCTGTTACAGCAAAAAGTTGTTTTGCTCGGCGCAGTTCGTATGCCCCTCACCGTTGCTGTAAGAGCTTATACGCCAATTAGGGATTTATATTTTCAGAGGAGTTTTAATGCCATTTCAAAGGAAAAATTAATTAACAGTCAGCTCTTACTTTTTACAGCAATTTCACACACCTTCGGTGACAGTAATTGCTTCAGGGTTATTTGAAAAATGTTCAAAGTACAATATCTTGTCACATAATTAAAATATAAATATATTCTGGTTTTCTTTATGCAAATTATGTTTGTGCGTAGGGTTTTCGTCAGGGTTTAAATGCTTGAGTGTGCGCATTTGTTGTTGAGTTTTTTTTCTGTAGGCTATAACACTGTAAAATCCTTATTATAGCCCAATAAGCTTAGATTTTAGTATAGGCCAAATTCATATAGAATAAAACAGATTAAATTAAATTAACAATACAGGTACCTATCTTTAGGGTTATCGTCTTTCTTTCTATCACTGCTCTTGTTTTGAAACAAAGAGACAGGATTTAATAGCACATTTTTCCTGATCTTCTCAGAAGAATCCAATTACAGGCCTGTTTGGAGATCAGCGAGATTACAGTGTATCTAAGCGAAACAATCAGTAGCCTATCTGATTTCAAGCTTTAACGGGAGACGCGTCACTGTAATGAAGTCTCTCTCCTCTTCCTCAGTATCGTTCATCCTCTTTTTACTTTTCATGCTTCATCCTTTTTGTTTCTCTTCCCCTCCCTCGCACTTTCCTCGGTCTGCACCCCCCCCCCGCACACAGAAACACATAGGCAAACACTCCTTTATTTCCCCCATCAGTCTTGCCATATAATCTTGTCATGGGGGATTATTGTTGTCGACCTGAAGGTGGTGCACGCGCACGGCTAGCAGCGCACCGAGCAGCCATTATTTTCTTCTCCTCCCTCAGTAATGAAAATATCACAGGAGACCCCGTGGGTGGCGATGACCTTTCGAGTGCGCTGCATTTTCGCCTCCCTTGCTCGCTCGTTCGTGAAATGCCCGGCCACCCGTCTCCCTCCGGGCGACGCGGCTCAGCGACTGCAGCGTATTGAGTGCTTGTAGATCTATACTGCGTGTAAATAATTTATCACGGACTGAAAGGGGAAGCGAAGAAGGATGGTGGAGGCGGAAGACAATGGTAGTCTTCCATATAGAAAGGGAGGGGGAGTTGGTGGTAAGGAAGCAAAAGAGGGGGGAAAAAAGACACCATACCACAATTGTTTTCCAATATCCTGTCAGCATGCTGAAACTGGGCTGTTTCACATCAAATTTGCACTGCTGGCTCATGTGATGCATCAACATAGGAAAGGGTTTGTTATTGTCATTACTGACTGCTCTACTCCATAAACGGAGAACAGATGAATGCATTATTGGCACCATTATGTGGAAATGTCACCATGGGTTTTTTTCCGGGGTTTTTTGTGCCGTACAAAGGAGCCTTCGCAACACACAGGCATACTGTCAGCTGTAGTGCAGATAATGACTTGTCTTCACACTCCATATATGTCACCGTGGCGACGTGTAATTTATGGCTCAGGACGTTTCTGGAGACGTGAGCCTATAGGTGCGCGTGTGTGCAGGTGGTTATCTGCCCATCTATATTTGGGTTAGGTTTTTTTCCCCTTCTCACCCCTTTTTTATTTGTCAGTTTCAATAAAAAAACAGATTTGACTTCTTAGAAAAACAGACCATAGATGACTTTAAACTGAAATACCTACTAGGTAGGAAAGGCCATAGTGATTGAGCTTTAGTCATAATCAGTCAAATTACTAGGCACATAACATCCTGCAAACCAAGGGAAGATGTATTGTTTGTGAAATTGCAGTATTGGCTATTAGGTAGCTAATCAATATTATTAATTTCCAATCTAAAGGGATTTCCACTGATGTGTATGCTGTGTATGCTTATTTGGAATTTATTATTTGTGTATCATTAATACCAACCTGCATTAACAAATTGCATTAACCAGTCATTTCTAACCAGATTACTGTAATCTCATTACTCCCCAACCCTAGTGACCTATGGAGATGGATCGTAATATTGACGCGTGGCTCTTCGTCCTCTAATCAATGATTGGTATAGTTGATCAATGAGCTCCATCACTGGAGGTAGAAAGGATGCAGTCCAGAAACCCCTCTAGAAAACATCTTTACTAAATGCTATGCTATTCTATTAAAATATATTTGTATCTTATTCTATTCAAGTCTAGCTATTCAGTTGATTTCATCCAAGCTGTTGGTAAAACCTAAGCAATTATAAATTAAATTCATTTAAATTTGCATACTATAGTTTAGCCAGTGTCTTGACTCCCATATTGGCCAGTGAAACATATTGTGCGACGTTGGGGTTTCCCATAGCGCTTATCCTCCATTACTATATAATGATATTCATGAGCTGGGTGCGCCATAAGGCATGTGTATGGTGCTATAGCTTTAATGCCAGCCACTCCTCTCCTTGGGGCCGTTCGGCCTAATGACCGAGGCCCAGGCAAGTCTCCTGGAGGGCCAGCCTGCACCTCCCCTACGATAGGGGAGTGTCTCTGATGAGGTCTTTTAAGGAATGTCCTACTGTGTGCCCCCTCTGTGTGTGTGTGTGTGTGTGTGTGTGTGTGTGTGTATGTGTGTCTGCACACATACACACATATGGAGATGAGCCTGTCTCTAGGTAGGTGCATGTGTGTGCGCCTGCATACATGCACCTACATACACAAACATATGCAGAGTTGTGCATGCACGCAAGCACACACGTACCCACGCAGTGGGGGCCCTCACAGTAGGGTCCTCGGTAATAGGCCCCCTGCCATCTGGAAACCCCGTCCAGGGGGCCGCAAACAATAGGGCCTGTTCAATATGGGAGTAGACATAACTGGTGTATCTCTGTGTGTGTTCAATATGGCAGGGGACACCAGCGCATCTACCCCACCTAAACAAATGTTTTTTCACCCTGGAGCTGTTACTGTAGGTGCTGCTAGCTGCAGTGAGCTAATGGGCATATTCATTGTGAGTCATGTAAAACCGCTCTTTATTTCTGAACATTGAAGGAGGATATTGTCGTCCGTGTGACTTAGTCTTTCGATTCATTATTCTAAGTTGTATAAACATACAGTGAAATATTTTAAGCATAATATTGAGAACATTGCATTTTATTGCAATTATTTTTATTTTTTAACTAGGTTTAACTGTAAAGTTTTACATCACCATATGTATAAGAAAATATACAGGAGAGCAGTTTGAGCAGTAATTTGCTGATTTTGCAATGATTTTTTAAGGTAATTATATTGTACATATAAGTATAGTATCCCAGAATAAGATAAGTCTATTTCTGAGAAATACAATACATGTTAGCTTTCTAATCAAATTATCTGTATGATGATTGAATTCTAGAATCAAGCAGCCATTTCATACAAGCCTATTACATACAGGTACATCACATCGCATCTTATGTATCTTTTAAACAATGTAATGGCTGTAGGATCAAAGTAGGATCTTCTGGTGATTTTCTTTCGGTGTGGAATACTAATAACCCTTTATCCTTTGTCCCATATATGAAAAATAATTGTCATAACGACGACCGGGGGGGGGGGGGGGGGGGGGGGGGGGGGGGGGGGGGGGGGGGGGGGGGGGGGGGGGGGGGGGGGGGGGGGG
>JAODLI010013836.1:0-24499 GCA_027575585.1 Percopsis omiscomaycus | reverse complement strand
TCAGCTGCGTCTGTCATGTTGCATCCAAATTTCATTCTACCAGAAATGGGGGCCATCAGTTCTAGGCAACTAGCCATGCTGCGACATCTAGTAGTTGTAGTTCACACACCGTTTAAAACGAGTATCTTCCCAAAAAAAAAAAAAAAAAAATGTAAGAAGATTTTTAAGAATCGATTTTTGATCTGGAAATTGATTTAGTATATCGCGAAAATAAATTTTGCGATATATCGCTGTATCGATATTTTAGCACAGCCCTACTTGTCACTGTTCTAATAGAATGTACTTGCTTACTTACTTACAATGATGGCCGCATGGTGTGTGGACGATTCAGCCATCGACTGAATTTGTATTGTTGTAATTCGCTTTGGATTAAAAAAAACATCTTAATACCGTAAATGTAAATGGATAGACTGTGAATAGGAGGTTGAGAATGGCAGCTTTTTCCATGAAATAATCCAAAGAGAGGACCATTGGGCCATAATGAAAGCAAACCCTTTCTCTTGAATGCATGGTATTTACTACAGGTTATAAATGGGACGACATCATTGAATGGTCCCTGGATGCTAAATAAACCACCCTTAAATGGTTTAGAGTTAACTACTGCCATAAAGCTGATAGCGATACTCCTTTTAAATCCTAATTGTGTATCGCCCTCAATTCTGCTCAGCAAAACTTGGTCTGAGATCTTGATAATCCAGCCATGACAGTGGTTTTATCTACGTCAACAAAGCATGGCCTCCTATTGCTGACCCTAGAAGAGATAAAAGACACAAGTTCCTCCCAACTGCTGTGCAATTTTCTATGATCTGTCCAAGAACAGAACTGCAGACTACTGACAATAATCTCATGAGACAAGGTTGTTACAGTGCCTGTAATGACAGCTTGGTTGTGCTCCACCCCAGGTACTGTGAGTGAAAACACTGTTACTGTATCTGGAGTACACCTTCTTGAAACGACCACGCCCACAGCACACACCACTAATGAGTCTACTGTAGGGTGTACACTAAATAGACAGTGACAGCCTATACACACGCACCCAGATTGATTCAAGATTAAAATAATTTGAAGTCATTCATTCCTGAGAGTAAGGACTGCCTAAGAGAAGACCAGAGGTTCTCCCAATAACACCAAAAATGGAGAAGTGAAGCCATATAAAAGCCACATGAAACAAGCTGATATTAACAAAAAACAAAAAACTCTTCCACCCACTGACATTACAGAAGACCTAGTCTGCTACAGGCCTACTTTTACTGAATGGTTCAGACATGTAATTACACATTGCTTTGCACTGTACAGTTATTATTATGTTCAGTGAAAAACTAGGACACACTTTAATGGTATTTGCTTTTTTCTATAAAACAAGAATTACAGTGCAAAAACTATTATTAAAGTAGCATTTAATCTCCTTGCAAAATTTGGCAATGATCATTTATCATATCGGTACAATACTGGAGGGTTTGTAAAGCAATGCAAGCAGCCTACTCCTTGCAGTTTACAATGTAAGAAATTGTGTAGGTAAACATTAGAGGTTATGGAGGATGAACTTATATAAACTTTCGGTGAATTTGCAAAGCACAGGGACCATAATACTTGTCTTCACGTTACATACTGTATATTTAATGTTGTATTTATTTACTGATATCCTTATCACCAACAAGAGGGTTTGAAGACACAGTCGTTCGACGTTCACTGCGACAATGGCCTCACCTGTACATGTAAATGTTGGCAACTACATAAACATGACCAAAATTCGGCCATCAATCGGTAGACAGGCACTTAATTGTGAAACGTTAGTCAGAAGTAACTTACGCTTTGTTGCATTAATGAGATTTTTCCCATCCTTGTATAGTTCTTTGATGAACCTGTTAGTTTTGTCCAACTCTGCTTCGTGTGCCTTTATTTTCTCCCTGAAGCTGGGACTGTCCAGATAGCACTCACTGAATTCCAACGGGTGTAATCCCATTTCTTAGATATACTGCTAGCTGGGTTTGCTAGCATAGGAACCGGGGGGGAAAAGTTGATTCTTTTGTAGCTAGCAAACTATCGTAAAAAACATAAAAGCAATTTTCGCAATGAATTTTTCTTTCTTTAATGTTATGTAAAACATACCGAAAAAGTAATTAGCTAGTTAGCACGGTAACTTCGGCGCATGGGTGTAAAGTTGCTTTCCCAGATGTCAAGTTACGGTACCCTTGTAACAGGACAGGACAGGACAAAAAAGTAATTAGAAGGCAAAGGACAAGGTACGTCTCTCTTGTCTATCACGCAGTGTTGCCCAAAAAAAATCAGAATTGTATCCAGACTGCAACGTCCGTTAACACACGTAGTCCACAGAGTCCACACACATGAACAAAGTGACAGATTGGAAAACGCCACTGTCACTGACAACTATGGGAGTGTTTAAGGAGTAAGCATGCCTGAGGTCTGCCAGGCGGACTCAGCCCCGATCGCCGCCAGGCTCAGTGCAGTGCATGCCGGTTAGAAATGTTGTCTGACGCGTTGAGTCGTCAACCCCCGTCACGGTGATACGAGCCACGATAATCTCACGAGAGTAAGGCTGCCAGCCATACCAAAGTTGCTCTCCACCGCCTAACGTTACCCAGAGCCATGCTCTGCGACTACCCAAACTAACTGCATGATGGGAAACGACTTGCTGACGACATAGGGTAGTGTTCGTGGGCTTACAAGCTATATGAGAAAGAATTTTGACGATTAGCGGGTTTATTCTTTATTCTAAAATGTCCTACTCTGATAACGGTCCAACGTCGCTTTAATTTAATGTTACAATTCTATGTGATGATGTCACGCACACTAACAGTTCAATTTATTTCCATGAAAAAATAATCATATTTCGATTATCGTGTCTTTATCAAAATATAACGTAAAAACATTAGAAAAGAATGACTCTTGGTCATTTATAGTCGCTTGCACTGTAACGTTAGTTTGAGCGACTAACGTAGTTTAACAAAGGATGCGAGTTTGATCCCGGGGAATGGGAATTATTTAGTTTATTATTTAACTTTTGTTTAGTATTATCCCACGTCGCAACTCGACTATCATAGTAATTACGACTTTGTTCCACCATTCATGTGCTTGGAACTCGTAATTACGATATTTCCGGATTCCGATAGCACATGAAGGCCACATATTTCCCATTGGCGAAGCATTGTTTATCCCAACAATCGTCAATTACGGTTCTATTGAAATGTATTGAAATTTTATTCAGAATGTTTACAGACATATCTAGATAAACATATAGTGCCAATAAAACAACACACTGGAAATGTGGATTTAAAAGGACTTCCTTGGTGGAACTATAAGTAATAGACATGTTTCTTTCCGGGTTATTTACTATATGGACATATCGGTCGATTGTACATGCATCTGGCTAGAGATATATTTACTCCTATTCTAGTTTTCCAACACATTTATACTACAAATAAATAACTTGTATATATAATACGTAGACGTATTATGTTGATAGTATTGTTTACCACTACTGCCACCTCGCGTACCTGCTAATAAGCAGGAATATTGTTGGTCGCTAGCAGGCTAACGTAACGATGCTAACACAGCATTAGTTAGTACTAACAGTTTCTTACTTATATTATTAGATTCAACTTCTCTAACAAACAAAAAACCTCCTTTCACTCACTCACTCCCATGATCTAACCAAACGCACAGTAAGTGAATTCGCGTATTTGACGTTTAAGTGCTAGCTAGTGAATTATGTTAAACGGCGTGTGGTGTTCAGAATGGGTTAAGAGTGTAGTACAGTATAATATAGTAAAACATTTTAGATTTTTTTATTTAAACCTCTTAGATTGTCTTGTTTGAGTTTTTAAATGTAATAATGTTAATATTTTACAAATAATGTAATGCTATAATAATCAATTACTTAGTCCTCCTCAGTCAGGGATGCCCAATGCCAGCACAAGGCCAAAGCGGGGTAGGAGGACCCGGCGGCCACCCAGGGAGGATCCTGCCAGAAACGAGTTGGTTTCCAGATCGCTGGAGAGTGCCCAGCAGTGCCTGTTTAACCAAGACTATGGAACTGCCTTTGTACATTACCTTCTGGTCCTCAACCTTGCACCTGTCCTGAAGGATTTTGCAAGGGTAAGACCATCATGAGATGCTGTGGCAGGACCTGAATGGCTAAATCTCAGATATATCCATGAAACGGTTATTGCTGCTAAAGGAGGTTACAAAATACAAGGGTTCACATACGATTTTCAGTCTGGACTGTAAATGTCTCATTGATGTGTTTGAATGAAATGAAAGAAGTAAACATTTTTGTGTGTCTTTGTCTATTGTTACATTTGGTACCTTGATCTTGCAGGAGTCCTTTAGGTTCACCCTCTTTAAGTGGGCAGATGAGCTGGATTCTCTTGGACGCATTCAGGATCTTTTTGACTGTTATGAACAAGCTCTTGAACTCTTCCCTGCTGATGAGGTCATCCTAAACAGCATGGGCGAGCACCTGTTCAGGTATTCTTCACTATTGCATGAGGGTAATCTAAAATAAAACGTCGTAAATAATGCATTTTCTTGTATTAATTGTTTAAATGTGTTTGATAATCATAATACCAGTTAAAACTTTATTATATACTGGAGAGGGTCTCGATATTGCATATTGTATGACACTGTTTGAAGGCAAGTGGCCTTATTCCAAAATGGTACGATTAGTACATTACATTACACAAATAATACTGTACCTGTTGAATATGATGGTATTGTAATCGCTGAAGTGGCCTTGGTCAGGGTACTTTAGAAAAAATAGTTCCAGAATGATAGTAAAATATGTCTTGACAAAATATAATGTTCTCCAGAAAATATCATTTAAAACTCACAGCACACCCCCTAATTTGGCAGAATGACCCAGAATGGGAGATCAGTTTCTGGAATCCCACAGTCAGACCTGGAGAATGTGTGGACTAATGCCAAGGTGTGTCTGTAGGAGTTCCCTTCACAAATTGCTGGATCTTAAACATGGCAAATGCACAAATTCAACCGAACATCATTATATTAAAACAAGAATGTGCTTAGATATACTACGTTAAAGGGTTAAGGACTAGGCTTAATCACTTTTTTGTGAAGCCAGCCCTTTTCATTTTAAGTCACTGACATTGTTATTGTTAGATTTTGGCTGGTTACTGTTTTCTAGATTAAATATAGGCTTACATTACAGGGGTCAAAACAATACCTTTTTTATTTATTGATTTAATTTATATAAATTTAGCATGACAACAATGAAACCTTCTTTTATTCTCAAGAATGGGATTTAGAGATGAGGCTGCAGGCCATTTTCACAAAGCCCTCAAGCTGAAACCGGACTACCCAGAAGCCAGGGAGAACTTTTACCGCGTGGCTAACTGGCTGGTGGAGCGCTGGCACTTCTTGATGCTCAATGACCATGGGAGGAACCGGAAGTACCAGCAGGCCATTCAGAAGGCTGTTCAGAGAGGCTGCAACACTGTACTAGACATAGGTACTGGCACTGGAATCCTTGGGTGAGATATTCTCATAATAATTTAGATATGTGGTGAACTGGACTTTTATCTGTTGTAAAAGCCGTTGAACCAGATTCTTGTGTTTCAAACCAGGAGGATTACTGGATGTATCTAATAGGCAATAGGCACTTGTATTCCAAGCGGTATGTTTAATTGTATTATTTGGCTTACAAGAAGACTAAGTCTAGAAAGTAAATCCTACCCAGGTGTTTGCTCCAACCATGCACAGTTAATTAGTGGGCAGATGGTTTAGTACACGGGTGGATTTTTAATTGTTGGACCTGGTTTCTCAACCTCAGGTTATTATTGTTTTTTCCCCCTCCAGCATGTGTGCCAAGAAGGCTGGAGCTGCTGAGGTGTACGCCTGTGAACTGTCTAAGACCATGTATGAACTGGCCTGTGAGGTGGTGACTGCTAACGGAATGAATGGTAGCATCAAGATCCTCCATATAAAATCCCTCGAGATGGAAGTTCCCAAAGACATCCCTCGCAGGTACGAGTTGCAACCGAGCTGCTCAGGCTTAAATCCAACATGGAGGTGATTTACGATTAACTTCTTCTGCCACTAGGTGGTTGGCTTCAAAGGAGTTCAAATCATTCCGAATGAATAGTGGTCAATGGGACCGACACCCAATGTCTCACAAGAAATACAATACATTTTTCATCAGAAGTTCTCAATATTTATTTCACTTTCACAGGAGCCCAAGGTACTCTTCTTTGTGATGATTGTAAAAAGACATTATTTGATTTGCCTAATCCGGGAATGTTTCAGAACACTTGAGGCTTCAAAGTGTTTTAGCGTTGGCCTTCCTCAGGGAGCTACAGGCAGTAATACATGTTTTGAACAGGCTTTGCACATGTGCAACATATTGCCCACAATATAAATACCACTGGATTCCGTACCACCTGTCTTTCACCCCTTGTCAGGGTGTCCTTGGTGGTGACAGAGACTGTGGATGCAGGGCTGTTTGGAGAAGGAATCATAGAGAGTCTCATTCACGCCTGGCACCACCTGCTCCTACCTCCACAGGTGACTTGGTGTTATTGCCTGGCTTGAATATAGGTTAACACGGTAGAATCGAGGGGGTGGGTTACTTTAATAACATTTTTTAAGCTTATTTGTTTATTGTTTTGATAGTTTTTTGATGAAAGCGTAATTTATCAATTTTTATTGTGTTACTACAGGTAGGAGTCAAATTATTCTTATTCTGATGTGAGAGATGCAAAGCCTTGTGCCTCTGTTACACGTATATGAGGTAGCAGGTGTAGGGTGGTTATATTAAATGGTCTCTTGTGTCTTGTCACTCAGAATGCCCAGGACACATTGATGGTACCTTCCCTGACTGGCAGGGTCATTCCTGCCGGTGCCACTGTGTTTGGTATGGCTGTTGAGTGCATTGAGATTCGCAGACATCACAGGTAGGCCCAACCAGCCCTTTTGAAACATTTAAGATGCCATTCTGCTTTATGGTGTGTCATTTATCAGACCAAGAGGCCATTACAATTCAGTGTAATTCTTTCCGTAGTTTATGTATTCATAATGGGTTTTTACTGTGCCAACAAGGCTATTTTAGTAACAGTTCTGGCTGTGATGGGATTTAGATTTACTGTGTCTTTACAGACTTTGCGTGTCAGAGGTGGGTGGACTTTCCATGGGTGCTGTTGGGCATCTTCATAGTCCAGTGAGCTGCAGCTCAGAGCCTGATGACTCTATGGAACCTTACACCACAGAGCGACTAAGCAGACTGCCAGGGGGCTATACGCCTCTTACCCAGCCTTTCAGAGCTCTGGACATTGATTTCAACAATGTTCAGGTGAGGAGATTCATGCTCTCAAAAGTGTATGGCTTTAAAGCCCCTATGGAAACTTTGGACTTTTTGCAGTGTAGTGATGTATCGTTGAAACTAAATGGAATGGATTTACAAAAGCAGTTTTAGGATAGCTGAGCAAACGTTTTGGTTTGTATCGCTAATCATCGGAACTGGACAAATCCACATTCGTCTGCACACAAATTTGGTACAAATCCCTGTTGGTGCCTTTACAATCTCGGTACTAATATTTCATCTATTTTCTATTTCCATTTGGGTTATGTGCTTCTTTATATATACTATAGATAGTTTGTTTTGTCATTCAACCGCAAGGACCCTTTTTTGGGGTTTCTCATAAATATACAGAATCGGTTGAAATAAACTGTAAACAGGATAAATGATTCAGAGATGAGATGAGGTCCTGTGTACAGTCTATAGCTTTGTCACATAGTTCTGCTTGTAACGCTGAGGCCCCCTACTAGGAACTGGAAGGGCTGAGCTCCAGGGCGGTACAGCAGGTCCGGCTACCCGTCACCCACGAAGGCCAGCTGGATGCCCTTGCAGTGTGGTTCCAGCTGCACCTGGACCAGGAGAGCAGCCTGTCTACCGGCCCCCAGGAGGACACCTGCTGGGAACAAGCCATCTACCCTGTACACAGCCCCAACTGTAAGTGCTAGTATACACTGCCACTATAAGACACTTTGGGCAGTCTTTGGGCAACAGAATTAAGTGATAGTTGGGGATCACAGTATTTTGTGTATTAATATTAAATAATACATTATTAATGATAATACATTTTAAAAATTCTTTTGAACTTCTTATTATTATCCCTACCCCCAGTTATTTTTCAACATTTATGGTGCATTTGCATGCTACACCAGATGAGGGCAGTATAGGTTGAGGAATTATTTGGGAGGGAAACTGTGGAAAGGATGATATGAAGGCTTGCCTAAATCAGCTGATCCAGGCAATGTCGCTGAGACTCAAAAGGGGTAATTTGTCAAGTTTAATTTCATTTGTCTGATAATTGGTTGGATTATACAAGAATAAAAATATTTTGTCTGGCAATTGGTTGGATTATTTTTATTAGCATATTTTAAAGGCATGGTCACTTAAACTTGAAGCTGTTTTATTGAAGTACAATTTCACCCAATGGAAAAAGTAAAAAATATATACTGTTGCGGTTCATGTCATTTTATATCATCATTATTATTTGTTTATTGCATAATCTGGTGAATTAAATACTATGAAATATACAGTACATGTGGCACCGTGCCACCCTTTAGACTGCCCAAGTCATGTAATCTCAAGTCCCGGTCACAGATAGTATAGCATAAATCTCTGCCATTAGACAAATGTATATCTCCGCACGTTATACAGTATTTTGTCATATTTCCCAACTCCACTTCTTGCTATCAGGCCGTGCTACTTGACAGCTTCAGTGACACCACCAGTTCAGTTGTAAGGGCGGTGCAATGTCTTTCAGTCAGGGCTTTGCAGTGTGTCAAGCAGTTACTAATTGACAAGGGCAGTGCCAAGGGAGCCACCAACTTTCCCGGTGATCACCGACATCCGTTTCCCGGCCGCTGTAACGTGTGCGCCTCGATCGCCTGTGACACTCTTTAGTGTTCATGAAATTCTTATAGTCGATAAATATGCATTTTCCCCAAACGCCCCTGACAAGCCACGCACTGACATGAAGATGTGAACAGATGTTATTCCTGTAGGATTCCTTTCCTGTGCGCCCCCTCCCTCCCTCCCTCTCCAAAGATCCCATCCCCTTTGTAGCTAAGCCACTGAATCTCATTTCCCTATCGGGCTGTCTCCCTATTTTCTTTCTTTTCCTTCTTATATTCCTCTCATTTCCCCTCCTTTTTAGGTTTTTTAAAGGATGTTTGTTCCATGCCAGAAGACAGTCATGTTTACCAATTCAAAACCTTAACACCATTAATCTTATACACTGTTTATATTCACAAAAGTGTGTGTGTGTTGTGTGGTATGTTATTTATACTTTACTTTATATCTCACTTTAAGTTTATACTCAGTTTGACCTTATTTCTTTACTTAAAAACAAGATACCAGACAGCAGCTAGACCAATCTTTGAGGCCAAGATGCTCTGCTGGATAATTGTAGTACATGGCTACTTGTTTCTGTTCCCAGGTTTTTCCCTAAGACCTGGAGACGAGCTAATCGTTGAGATCTCCTGCCGAGATACCTATCTGAGGCTCGGCAGCGTTGCCGTGGTGAGAGACGGGCGGGAGTTCCGTCTGGATAAACGTCTGCAGACTCGAGCGACTGGGAAGCCCACCCCAAGCGCCGAGGCTGAGCTCTGCAGTGCATTAGCATGTCTCCAAACCGGCCAGAAACGGGTCAAAGACTTGTGTACACTGGAGTGTTCAGAAATAGCCCTCCTGAACAACCAGCATTACCACGAGAGTTTCCGCAGGGCTCTAACCAAACTCATCACCAACCTGAAGGTGGCCCATCAGAACCAGGAGCAAGGCTCGGGGATTAGTCCCGGTGGACTCTCCGGTGACCTCAGGGATCCGACTAACCCCTCCAACACTGCTGACCTGTTCTATGTGTTGGACGTGTCAGAGGGCTTCTCTCTGCTCTCCCTGATGGCTGCCAGCCAAGGCCACGTCAAGGCCTACAGCTCAGTGGAGAAGAGCCAGCAGCAAGAAGTCCTACGGAGGCTGGCCCATTCCAACAACGTTCCTGAGGAGCATCTCGAGTTCTGGCTCAACCACGTTGAGGATGAGCAGGCTGTGCTCCAGAGACCCTCCAGGGAGAAGCTATGGAGTGCCATCATCCTGGACTGTGTGGAGACTTGTGGTCTGATAAGACAGAAGCTGATGGAGAAGGCTTCACTTGCAAGGTAAGTTATGTGAGGAAATGGGCAGCATGTTGAGAAATGAAAACTGATGATGGTTTCCTGTAAAGATAAATTGAGGGGCATTGTTTTTATGACCTAAAATAGGTGTCTTCTAGAGGACGGAGGTCGTATTTTCCCAGAGCGCATTGTGGTGTGTGGTATTCTGGTGGAGTCTAACACGTTATTGCTGGAAAGTGCTGTCCAGGGTCAGGAGCCAACACTGGGCTTTAATATCGCTCCCTTCATAAACCAGTTCACTGTAAGTATTCCTACAAACCTCTTAACCTCTTAGGCACACTTGATTCGTGCCCAGAATTCCCATTGGGGTTTAAACCATCTATACAAAAAAAACTTTTGGTTTGAATCTCGTAGAACGCATGCCTCTTCCACCTGGTACTGAATGACTGGCATTCTTCTCTACTCCTCCCCCCATAGCTCTCATAGACTTACAGGGTTCTTAACCCTCCCCCTACAGCCACCCACACTTTCTTGAACAGGGTTTTGGGGGCAATATAACACAATCAAGGAGCGTACCTTTAATGTATTATGTAATTTAATATTATTTGTAACCAATGCATCTCAACACATCAAATGCAGACCAACTGAGAACTATCTGTCAGTTGTTAGCTTTAAGGGAAAGCAAAGCATCATTAAAAGAAACTCAATCATTGCCGTTAACCTCAAACTGTCTTATTTCGGACACAAGTTGCAAGATCTTCCTCTAGCACATCTCATGCACTCCCATATCTTGTATTCTGTCTTATGGTACTGATGCAACAGTCAATATTGACAGTTTCCTCAGATGTTGTGTTTGTAAGCTTGCATCATTCCCATCCAAAGGACTCCCCCTCAGACAAACAAGATGCCCAAAGAGGGATTGATTAATATGGTTTTTGTAATTCAGTAAGGACGATAAAATTATTTTCATTTTTTTTATTTTTTTAATGTCTGCAGAATAAAAGGGTTTATTTCCTTTTTTAACTCCATACCTTGGTTATTAAAAGGCACAAAGTTCAGATTGTTTTGTAAGGTATTTCACTTGCAAAACAATACATATTGCGATATTCCACATAGTTCACTGAAAATGTCAAAAGAGAGATGAAATACCACACATCGGCTTTATATTTTTAAGGAGCTGCTGTAATTTTGTCAGGTGCATCTGTCATGTTGCATCCAAATTTCACTATACGAGAAATGGGGGCCGTCAATTCTAGGCAACTAGCCACACTGCGACATCTAGTAGTTGTAGTTCACACACCGTTTAAAACAAGAATCTTTAAAAAAATATATATATAATTGTATTTTGATTTTTTTTAAATCGATTTTTGAGCTCTAAATCGGTGTAGTATATCGCGAAAATAAATGACGCGATATATTGCTGTATCGATTTTATTTATTTTTTAGCACAGCCCTAATCATGGTCCAGAACTGTATTTTCATTTCATCTCGCCGTGCATGGATGCTGCAGCATAAGAGCAATACTTTAGAAATTTTCTTTACTTGGGCTGAAAATGTTGGTATATTTTCTCAGCCAGACACGTTTGCGCTCTAATTTCGCATGTCCCCCATGGGACGGAAGTTTGTTTTAACAGATGTTGTCTTTGATGCCCTCAGTGGAGGGCAATTTCTAGCACAACTGTCACGCAAGAGAACACACAGCTTGGCCTAGGACATTCCTACCTGAATCTATCAGTACATATCACATCAAGCACATCAAACAAAGGGCCCTGAGATCCTCACAACTGTGACAGGGAGGAGGAAAGATTCTTTTGTTCTTTAGTACAGCGACACTTTCTGTACCTCCACTCAATTGCTTTTTTTGAGTCAGCAGCCTATGGTAATGATCAATTGCTGCAGATGCCTGCACTTGTCTCATTTTTAAGCATTGATTTAGGAATGATGACCGGCTGAAAGTGGAGGTGGAAACTTGTACAAAATTGTTTTGATATAATTTATAGGCAGAGCATTTTTCTCTTGTCAGCTGTTTACTTATTGTTTGGTTGGCTTGGCTGTAAATAGCCAAGCCAATCAATTTGTATATTGTTCTGTATCTAGGGCCCCTGTCCAAATCAGCACCTACATTTAACCACTCTCAAAAAACAATTTTATTATTCTTATCTAAAATATCATCTAAATGATTGCTTGAAAAGCTATTAACACTATAAACAAATTACTGTTTTTTTAGCGTTGTTAATTTGTAATTATTTTATTCTTCTCCAGGTTCCAGTTCATGTGTTCTTGGACTTTTCTACACTGGAGTGCAGGCATCTCAGTGAGTCTGTGGAGCTTTTTATCCTGGATCTCATGGATTCCAATGCCAACTACACCAACAGAGAGGTCAAGGTACAGTGGGGCATGTCTTTACCTATATGTCCTATTTACGACCAGACGTGCATTTAACATAAACAGACTATGACTGTGGAAACTTTTTATATAGCATTGCTTAACAATTTTTTTTTTTTTTAGAAAGCTCAAATTCAAATTAGATGCAATACTATACAAATAGACACTTGTATAAGTTATTTATAATTTTTTGTACGGTCTATAAAGGTTGAGCAGTAGATGCTGATGCATAGCAGCTTGCCATCAACTTAGAATATTCATATTTATTAATTCACCATTTAAAATAAAGTTAGAGTGGTCGAGTTTAGTGAAGATGCAATGTTTCACAGAGTAACTATTATTGGAAAAACGTACCATGTACCACAATGCTTGAACAGTCAAGCATTCAACATCGGCTACTGAAGGAATGTGTCAAGAGTCATGTGTCATGCTTTCAGGCAGGCAATATTCCTGAAGCGCTGTTCCCTGTTCCCCAGGTCAAGGCCACCTCCCCAGGCAGGGTGACAGCAGTCCCCTTTTGGTACCAGATCCACCTGGACGAGGAGATCAGCGTCAGCACCCTCAGCCAGGACTCCCACTGGAAGCAGGCGGCTGTGGTGCTCAATCAGCCCCTACAGGTGAGAGCCGGGGACTGGGTGTGTCTGGCCGTGCAGCTCCACAAGAGCAGCATCTCCATATCGGCCCACATTGAGGACAGGCCGGGGCCTGTGGCAGACTCCACTACAGCGTCTACTTGTTAGATTTGTGGCATTATCAGAGACTTTGTCATTACTCCAAGGTTTTCAGTATTGAATTAATGAAAGTTGAAAGTACGTTGAGTAAATAGAATATTTGTTGCATCACCGTATACGTCATTGTTCTCATTTCAATGTTCACTTTACATTTTAAAAAAAAGCCAATGTTCACCAGCTATCTTAAATATAACAGTTTATCTCGTCACTAGTCATGTTATTTTCATTTTTATTCTTTATATTTTTTTATTTGTCTGTTTATTTCTAAAGAAATAAGCAATGGCGGTGTAGCAACATTTACTGCAAATTACATGTAAATGTATGTTGACTAAATTTAAGTTAACACATTAGAAATGTCCATTGAGTGTCATGTAGTGTATGTATGGAATCCATCCACATCTTGTCAAAATTGTTAATGTTAAATTTCCAGGTTTCCAGACACATGGTATCCATAAGTGGTTTTCCAACCATTGGAATCATTTTTGTACTTTAGAGACTTCATAAATGTTGGCTGTATGTTTGAGGTTTATTGTATTACAATTTGGATTGTGGCTGCAGATGTTTTGTAATTTGTCATTTGTCTGTAATTAAAAAAAATCCCAACATTAATCTTTTTCTTTTTTTAAAATGCATCTAATCTTATTTAAGGGAAATTGTATACATCCAGGACATTTAATTTAACTCAGAACAAAGTCTACATCTGACCTGATCTAATCCCGTCAGATCTGATTTGTCAAACAATGTCAGGTAAGGCAATCAAACATAAATGCACACTGCAGAATATGCTGACAATATAAACACAAAATGTAGAAGTCCAATATTTATACTGTACAGTATGTGTGAAACTATCCCTGAACAAACCCATAATGTAATGCATGTTATGATATGAGGGTGTTGAAGTATCACTGGTACTGTTACAGTAATGAGTAAAATTAATGGGTCAACATCAAAACTGATCACAAAACAAATTCTGATACAGTGGATGGACTAGTTCCACGGCACAGAAGTACAAGGCATTTTAGATGACTTAGAATTCTGTGATCGTGTTATTAAGTCAAGCATGTGAGGCATGTCCTTTGTGCTAAGTTGTGTAAATTTGTTTTATGCTTTGGCCATATGTATAGCAAGGGCTTAACCTACTGTATTTCTGATTTTGTATTTACCCAGAAGAAAAACAAAGGCAGTGTCTTTGTCATGTGCCATGTACATTTGGCAGATGTTACGTATTGAGAAATCAGGTCTGTCTCAGGGTGGATCCCAACAGTGTTGGACTGTTGCTGTCCTATACTGCCATGAATTACCTAATATTGATTTTATTATAAAGCCTGAAAGAAACTGAAAATGTTCAAAGCCATCAACATGTCAGCAGAGAAACGTGACATGAAAGAAAGGCGGGGAAGGGTTTTTGGAGCTTTGAAACACCCTGCAATTTGATAAAATCTATACAACCAGCTGAATAAGCCATTCCATATATGATAAAGCAATTCATTTGCATCTAGTCATAACTCTTTAAAACAACAAATAAATGTGAAAAATTTCTAAGAAATCATCATGTACCATTAACACTGAACATTCTTAGAGCTGTCATTGACAGAGAGGTGCATCAGTTTTTGTGGGCGAATTGTCTGATGTGCTTTTTGTTAGTACAACTAAGAGTGGAGGGAAATTGCAAGGCCATAAGTGGTCCCTTCCCAACTGTAATAAGTAGTCTCTTACTGCTAGCAGTGATTCTACACTATGTGATTACAATGAGATCTGCATCTGTTGGTTCTTTGGTCTCTGGGGTCGCTTCGGGACTAGCCTCATATCCATCTTCACTCCAAGGGGCTGAGCTGAGGCGAGCAGGAGCTGACAGAGAGTGTGGTGCGAGGGTTCTGCCCAGGCCTTGGTAATGACCCTTTGGAGACACTGGGTTTGACAAAGTCTCTGACGCCACAGCATCTTGGGAGCCTGCGGAGAGCAGGCCAGATCGCTCGCCATCACTCTGCGCCTCACTGAAGTAATTCTTCCTTGGGCGACCCAAAACTGTTCTCCCTGTTTGGGGAGCAAGGTATTAACAGTCTTTGCTTTAAACCAAAATACTGTGGAAGCTCACTGCCTCTAAGTCCTACTCACCAACGTTGCGGACTTGTTCAGAGATGTCGGCTCTGACATCAGAAATGTCCCACATGGCCATGAAGGAGTCAAAGCAGGAGCCCTCCTCGGCCTCCTGGATGTATGGCTTGTAAGTGAAGCTAAAGTGATGCGCAATGGCTGCCAGAAACATCTCAACACAGATGATGAAATCCTGAAGGAAAGACAGTGGTACAATTTGGTTTATGTACAAATGATGTCAAATAATTATCAGCCAACATGAATTTGTTATAACTACCTGTAAACCAGTGGCGACAGCCTCCACACTTTTCCAGTCCCATGTGCGGTCCTCTGAGATTACCCCCACCTTCACCAGGAAAGCAATAAACACTGCTTGCCTAGGAGAGTGAGTTTACAATTGAAGCTATTCATTCAAGTGTATGAGCAGTTGCTAAGTTTTCAAAGGGTGTGTATTTTAGTAATGGAAGTAGTTGGAGGGATACAAGTAGTTAATACTGCTAGAATAGTCTGAAAATGAAAGGGGGCAGGATAGTCTAGTGGACTAGGTGTTGGACTCCCAGCCAGAAGGTCGTGGGTTCGAGCCCCAGAATTGGTCTACCTGTAAGCATCCTTGAGCAAGATGCCTAACCCCTACCTGCTCCATGTAATAGCACCATTGTAATTGTAAGTCGCTTTGGATAAGCGTCTTCTAAATTACGTAATTGTAATAAGAACAGCAATGTGACTCACCAAAAGGAGACGAACACCACTAGTTTGACACATAGGAACTTGCCAACTGGTTTTATTGGACCAAGTTCCTCTTTCAGAGCCTTGTAGAATAACACCAAACAGTACATGGCAAACTGGCATGGATAGAAGATAATGAAAAGATTATAGGGATATTATATATTTATATATTATCTTTCCATACCATTAGAATGTGTGAAAAAGACAAGCAAGCATTAGGACTGTCAATAATTCAAAGAAAAAAAAGTTCATCTTTACCAACTGTGACATATTGTTGAAGATAACCAGGTAGGTCCATGCATTTTTTGAGCTGAAATTGCCTTCATCATACACCCCACAGAGCTGACAGATCCTTAAAACACAGACAACACCGCAACAGAAATGAATGACAGCAATCATAAACATAATGAAGGAACAAGATGATCGCCATTAACTAACATCGACAAAATGTGCACTACTTACAAGGCGATCACCGTTGTGACTGGTCTCACAACGGTGTACTGCAACACTCCCAGCTTACATCTCTGCAACAAAACCCTGCAATAGGAGTTAGCATTAAGTTTAGGCCTAGTTATAGCAGTGATTCCACAACACTTAATTTGCTGAATGCAATATTCTGTTGTAGGGAAAAAAGTAGTTGATGCAGGAAAAACTGCCTTGAGTTGAAGATCAATTCAACCACACAAGGATAGTTGCACGATTTGAAAGTCACCAGCAAAAGAGAAAACCAGTAGGCTAATGCTGCTCAGCATTAGACCAATGCTTCATGCTTTGTTAAATGAGAGCACAGTGGTCCTCCTGTTAGGCCCTTTGGTCTTAATCAGCTACAGACCGGCATGTTATCCAATTAATAGGGAAGACTGGGTAAGGTCACCAACACTGAAGGCCTCTAGACCCTCTAGAAGAGAATGTTGATTTTCTTGAGAAATATAGGCCTTTTTCAATCGCAGTCTCAAGTTTAGATACACAGTATATCTGCATCAGATTATAAAAAACATTTGTGTATTTTCCATTGATAACAGTTATCTTGCATTACTGTTTGAAAAGGGTAATCCATGGAATACTATTAATAATGATCATTCATAATTTTGCTGGTTGAGTCAAGCGCTAGAATCCACTTAATTGCATGAGTGCAAGCACACACCCTGATCTTCCGGCATTTCCCCAGAAAGATCAACAACATGCGGTGTAATCTTAGTCTAAAAGGAACTCACTCTCCCATTGGCCAGGGTGGGCAGCAGCAGAGAGGAGGCAGGTGTTTTTGCTGCTCCTGGACCTCTAGCATCAGCACAAGGTTCGGGTACTGGTTTCCCAGGTAGTTAAGAAGGAAGGTCATGAAGTTGTAAATGACATAGGCCTCATAACACTCCCTGCACGTGTCCACGTAAATGGCAATACCGGGGTATTTTAGTGCAATCCACTGCAAGATTAAAAAAAAAGAACATGTGAATTATAATTAATGGAAGATAAGATGGAAATTGTTCAAAAATAGAATGCTTTTCACGTTACTTTGTACTAATATTAATCGTATGCGTCTTACACTGTCCAAGCTGTAGATTGGGACCATCCACAATATCCTAGAAGAGTAATTATGAATATAAATGCTCAATAAATAACTTGTAACAATAACAGTGTATAACAAACATAGGCATACACAAGGCATCTGGTTGATGTCCTTACCTAATAATAGGTTTCTGAAGCTCAGGCTGTGTGTAGTGTACCAGATGCTGAAGGATACCCCATAATGAGATGGGTATGGTCATGAAAACAAATATCCCAGCAATGAACCATGCTTTGTTATGTGTGCCAACCTGGAAGGCATACAATAGATAAAAACATACTTTTGAAAGACACCATTATTAGTATCATTTTTAAAGATTTCGTGTAAAATAGAGGGCTTGTCATTCACAACATGCCAATTTGATTCTCGAGTACTGACCGCTGACTTCTGTAGTTCCCAAATGCATAGGGGCAAGACGACTAATAATAACAAGATATACAAGAGAACGACCAAAGGTCGAATCCATCTTCTCCAGTTCCCACAGGAACAGGGCATCCTTGCGGAAAAAAAGCTTCAAAGCACTTGGTGCAATGCTTTCTGTGCTAACGCTCGACGCACTTAAAGCTAGTACTAATCGTTTAAGAGAGTTTAACTCTAGCGTTAGATACCTTACCAAAGTTGTGTTTCATTCATAATGATAACCAGCTGATAGGTAATTAACTTTAGTTCACTAGCTCACATGACAGGATATTTTAGCAGCCTGCTAACGTTAGCTTTTCAGCTGATTCTTGATGTAAACAAAGCATGAGAACGGTGTTCCAACCATGTTGTCTAAAAACTATTTTCCCCTAAGCTTGATCAAAGCGATTAAATTAGATGGTGAACAGAATGCCAGTTACATAACTGTGCAGAAAGTCTAGTCGCTTTGCGTTTACAGATAGTTTCCAGATAGAAAGTTTTTGAACGATATTTCCACTTCCTGTTGCGCATTAAATCATCCCGCCTACATTCTATCTGATTGGTGCTTAGAATCCGCTCTGGCTAGTTCGGTTGGTCTGCAGTCCCGATGACCACCATGATCCCCATTCACCACGAGATGGCAATGTGATTTAAGAATTTTCATGCAACACGTTTAATTGTTATAGAAACGTGTGAAAAAACGAAGACTGTATGTATATGTATATATATGTATATGTATAAGGCACAGTATTTAAATTATTTTTTGTTCTACAAAAAGGCTTAAAAGGCTACATATGAAGGTCAAATTTTCATTTGGACTTTGGTTTGTAAAACCAAAATAATTGTCAGAAACCATTACCAAGAAATTGTACTTACTTGTACTTACAAGTACTTGTGTGCAATGGTGGAATTAATTATAAAAGCAAAATTCAACAAAGTGTCACGAAATGTTATGATATTATACCTTGTGTTTGTATTATGTGTTTGTGTGTGTCTTCCTGTAAAATTAAAGGAGGCAGAACTTTCCTTTGCACCATGTCTCCACTGCCCCACAGTCACAGAAATTACTGGTTGTGGCACGACAGATTGTTCATGAATTTTGAATTCATCCTTTTGGCTTTTATGAATTAGAAATGGTCTTTGCCACATTCGCACGAGCAAGCACCATTGCAGATAGCTTGAAGGAGTACCGTTCAAAATGGCAGAGTAGGCTACAGCCTTGTAAGGGCAGGGTAGATTAACATATGCTCTGTTTGATCATGTCCAAAACATAGTTTAGGATAAACACTGCCATGTCCATCCTATCTCACTAAATGCAGTGACGTTGTAGCCTACAGTACTGGATAAGATGAAGTAAACAGGTCTGAGGAATAAACAGCAGTCATACACAGGCACACTGGAGGAGGAGACACAATGTCTAATACCTGACTAGCAAGAAGAGATACTGTATCAGCCAAAGTGCACCTCCTTAGTAAAGGGAATACACAGGTGTGCAATTATTCACCGATTATTTATTTATCCTGATATGTCTGCCATAGGCCTGTATGTTAGGAAATGTTCCAATTCACTGAGGGCATTCCCTTCAGTAATTTGTTCCTGAACAATATCACAACTCATAAAGAAGAAAGTCCTGGAACAGTAATAAGAAGATTAATGTCACAAATTCAACATAGCCTTACCATTAAGGCATTAAGAAAAAAATTTCATGTGTAAGTCAAATAATCTTTAATATTAATATTTTATGGGGTTGGAATGTTTATTGTAGTTTCCGTAAAAAGTTTTCATGTTGTTTATTACAAAAGACAGTACATTATAATTATCTATTCTTGGTCATTGTACTAACACTATGAAAATCTATCATACCTACCACCACACATTGTCCGAACATATCTTGCTTAGATTAAATATAATAAAAGTTCAGAGATTGTGACTTTTCCAGGTTAGTTTACTGCAGTGCACTCCATCTAGTAACAACCAAAAGCATTAATACCAATGCATCCTTACTAATACAGCATGACTCTTCAATGTATCCCCATATGAGATGTTCCAAAGAGCAATGTGCATTTGTTATGCTGCTAGAGTTAATCTTGTGTAGCGTCAGCTAGTTTGACCTTGTGTTATGTTCGCTGGACTCCATGGTGATGCATTACCTCAGCGTATCTGTGTAATTTAGTCTTACAAAAGGAAGTAGCTTCAAGTCTGTAACTCATAACAGCTTTAATGCCTGTAGTCTTGTGCGGTTTAGCAAAACTCCTGTGTAAATTCAATAACAAATCCCTCAACCATAATGATTTAAACTGTGTCCACAGTAGATGATACAATTAGATTTGAATTTTTTTTTCTCCTAAATGTGATATCAATTTCATTATCCTATCTTGTTTACATGCATGCGTAAATCAAATTTTTGTATTGACCAAGAAGTATGGATGCTGCTTGCTATTAGTATGTTGAAAGCATTTTGTGAAGCGAATGAAGCTAAAATCATGTTTGGGGGGGAAAAAAGTAATATCTTCTGTATTCTTCACAATAGAGATCATCACTTACTATTTCCAGAGCTTCTTATTAAATATTGAATGGACTTTAACATATTTAGTATATACTCCTTCATATAATCCCATCAAGAGGGAACCTTTGGCCCTTTGGGCCCTCTGTTATTTGCCTTTGGGCTTTGCAATTCCCTGCTAGTTTGTAACAAAGTTCCCCCCAAATTCCACAATTCTCTCTCTCTCTCTCTCTCTCTCCCTCTCCCTCTCCCTCTCTCTCTCTCTCTCTCTCTCTCTCTCTCTCTCTCTCTCTCTCTCAGACTTACCGGAAAAGCAGGGACATGTTCCATGTTTTGTGTTGCTATTTTATAAAACCAGACATTTTACATTTTGGCAGCCACAGTTATGAGAGGAATTCAGAGTTTCCTCAGACAGACTGGAGCTGATATAAATTATGACGTGTTTTCATACGAAGGATATGAAACATTTTCATAAATATTATGACCTACAGTATCAGAAACTTATCGCTAACACTCGGAAACAAAATAACAAACTCACAAATCCAACAGAGTCGTGGCTCTTATATGCTTGTGTTGATTTTGGGTCTTTTTATACTTTGTGCACAGGTTGGTTTGAAACTCGTTCAGCGTGTGCAGTCACACTATAACCCTGTCAAGCACTGTACCTTTAACGAAGTTAGTCTTGTATTCACTGATCATTTATAGTCACTATTTACCATGTTTCAGGAATTCCTAGACTATATAATCCAGTCTTGCCTTGTATATTACAGCATGAGGGGGCAGTGACTCTGACCTTGATAATCATAATAAATATAAACATGCACAACATCACCATGATCCCACAATATCCAAGATAAGGGCTAAAAAAGCTCTCATGGATCCTCTTTTTGGCAGCACAGGCAGCAAGTGAGTTATATAGATCAAATTTCCACTAGCATGTTCAGGCTGTTCACATCCTTTCCATTGACATTAGCAGCCCTAAGGGCTCAGTTGCCAAGAAGGTCACAGTGCACTTAAAATCACTCCCAGACGCTCTTTCTCACAGACTAGACGAACAAAAGACAAGGACAGGGGGGGAGTTCTTTTACTTCCCAGAGACAATATTAGTAAAATAAATTAAAATAAACACTCTTACAGTTGAGCTGTTTTTCTCTCTCTAACAAATCATTTTATTAACATAAGCAGCAGCACTTACATGAGAATAACGTGCTATATTGGTGTCAACAAACACATATAACATATCATTAGTTTACCATTATCATAGATGGATTAGATCATAGATTCACTTGTTTAATCTCGTCTGCTGCACATATAGGGCCAGATTTACTAAAGGTTTGCGTGAGTAAAAACGTGTGCAAAAATCACCAGAAAATTAACACGTAAGCTGATCTACTAACAGTGTGCACTACTAACGGTGTGCACGCAGAATGATGTCTTCCAAAAGTGCAAGATAGCACCCGCTGTTCGTTTACTACTTTTGCCTTAATGAATATAGAATTTGGGGCGTTTCGATTTCATTGTGCAAAGTAATGGGAGGGTAACATGCAAATACATTGATTTAATACACGCAATGTGATCTACCAAGCTGAAAAGCAATTTCATGTGATTGCAACAGCATCTGTTTTTAATACGTTTGAAAGGAACCTGCAAACCGCCAAGTGTTGCGCAGAGATGGCTGCTGTTATCGTTGCGAGAAGGAGACACAGGCGGAATGAAAGAAGACGTAGAGAAAGATTTTTTTCCATTCGTCCACTCGTTCCACTCGTCCAGCCATGTCATTTTGGAGCTGTTGGCTGACCTAAGTGCTGATTTGGAGCCAGTTACAAGGAGTCACGCAATACCTGCAATGCCCAAACTTCTTGCAACTCTGCTTTCCCTCCCGACTCTCCATGGCGAAAACCATTAAAACACGCAAAACCCTTATTTAAAGACTCCCACCTCCATTGTGTTTGCACCTGTTGTCATTTACGCAATAATTCTTAGTTGATCGCCCGTAACATGTAGGCTACTACAATTGCACGCGCAATTTAGTTCCCTTTCTTCGCGATGTTAGTAAATCGGGCCCATAGTGTGCAAAATACTTCAGTTAATGAAGTGCAGGGAACACATATACACATAAACACTATTGTAGACTTGCCATCACTAAAATAACAACACTACTGTAAAATAATTGGCATTATCAAAATAGTACACTTTATAAAAGTGGTTATATATCATAGATTATACAAGCATATGTCAAACAACTCGATTATAATTGATATTTTGTGTCTTGAAAAATTCACAGTGAAAAACACTTGCATTTCGTTTATGTATGTCTGCGTTTATACAGTTCCTTTCTTTATATGTGGTACTGCCTTACTGCCTTACTGCCTTGTTAAGTGTTTGTTTCCCTTTAACCAAGATCATCTTGGATCAGAAAATAATGCATTGTTTTTGATATTTTCTTCATCATAAGAGGACACTCAGATAGAGTGGAGGTTATTTGTTTGGCTCTGGGGAGTTTTAAGGTGACACAAAGCACCTTGTCATCCATTAGTGGATTTGCTTTTCATTCTGTTTCCATTAGAGTGAATGATGTATATATATATAGCTCATTATCAGTTTTAACAAGCAACACCCACTATATAGCAAATAACAGTAATCTAATGGACCCTTTTTGCAGACCCGAATACTTATCATAGCATTGGATAATACAATTAATAAAGGGTTTGCTTGATTTGGGCATTCTGATCATGCAGTAATGATAAATCAATACTATTGTCGTTACTTGCAAATCAGAACTCATAAATCAATCAGACCCATTATCAATTTGATTAGCTACAGCTGTGTTCACCCTATGACACGTGTGTGTGTACACGATTAATAATGAGTGTGAGTTACAGACAGTACAATTTGATGCAAAATGGCTTGTAGAATCCGAAACATGCGCGTTCCTGTTCTCTGCTGTCAGTGTAGCAGCGTAGGTGGGCTCTTGGGAATGGATACAAGCTCATCCCCCATCATTCCCTCTGACATTGAGCGGTCTGGCTTTCCTTCCTGTGGCATTGTGTCAGTCCCAGCAGTGATGGCCCTTTATATGAATAGCACACTTGGCTACTGATTGTGAGTAATTTATAGCCAGAGTTCAGCTGTGTCCTGTTTAAGAGTTCTCATCCTCTTATATGCACCTCTCAACCTGCCCGCCCCCCCCTCTCTTTTCCTCTTCCCTTATAAGGTTATAGCTAACAGACTGGGGGAAAGCACACAGAGTCGTACATCAAATGCTGAGTACTGTGTTTATGTGTTTTGCGCCATTTCCTTGTTCCATCCCCTCTATTGTATTGTCTGAAAAAGTGTCATATTTTGCCCATGGCGGATGCTCTTATTTTGTCCATGGGAGGAATACTGCATTTCGAGGGCTGTCGGTCAGTCGCTGTCTTTTCTTAGGCTGCGGTCGGTGAGCATGTTGTGGGGCTCAGGACTTTTACACTGGATACTTGTACCATTCATGGGTCCAATGCTGGTGACCTGGTTGTCGGCGTAGCACCAGCAGCATAAACAAGACTGGAAAGACAATAGGAAGACATTTGAGGACACTTAAAACCTGAAACCTTTTCATAACAATCTTTCTCCATTTTTTTCAGATATATTTTTAATGTCTTAGACAACCTACACAGTGCAGAGACATGGCTTATCTCCAATCCAGGCCCTTTATGACAGATATGTTCACTATGTGACCTCAGCCAACAAAGTGAGCACATAAATAAACATGTGCTCACTTTGCTCTGCTTTACATTTTCCCAATTGAATGTCATCACCACCAGAGCCTCAGTTACGGGCAAAGGGCTGAGTTCACTGTTTGTTTTACAGGCCTGACTAAAGATGTGGTTTTCCTGTGTGTGTGTGTGTATGTGTGTGTGTGTGTGTGTGTGTGTGTGTGTGTGTGTGTGTGTGTGTGTGTGTGTGTGT
>JAODLI010013816.1:0-24503 GCA_027575585.1 Percopsis omiscomaycus | reverse complement strand
TGTGTGTGTGTGTGTGTGTGTGTGTGTGTGTGTGTGTGTGTGTGTGTGTGTGTGTGTGTGTGCGTGCGTGTGCTCGCTCGCTCACTCACCGGGAAGCCTTTCGTGATGGGGACCTCGATGTTAAAGAGGAGGATTCGAGCTCTGAAGCGCGAGCAGACTTTGATCGGCTCCTTGGGGTCGCAGAACACACATCCCGCACTGGAGGGAAGGCGAGCCAATGAAATAAGACAGGTTCAACAGCCACTACACAAACAGGTAGCGGATTCTTAACTAGAAGGTTCACTGTGTATAATACACACGCAGTGCCTGGTCAATGCTTTGGGCTGCTTACTTGATCTTGATGATGTCCATGCCGGTGACCGTGAGGCTAACGTGGTCTCCAGCAGCAGCCCAGTCCAGAGGCTCATCGTGCAGGGTGATACCTAGGCGACACACACCAGTTGTAATTCACCCCAGCAGCCAAAGGGTGGCAGCGTTGCCCCACAAGTGGGATCCTCACAGGCCTACCCCCCTAACCTTGATCTGTATACAGACGCACTCGGCTGCAGGCGATGCGCTGTCCATCTCTTAGGTAGACAAGGTCAACTTTACCTTTGACGGTGCACGTCTCATTGGGGGGCATGGCCAGTATTCTCTCTCCGGTCTGAATGTACCCAGCCTCGATCTTCCCTGTCACAGTGAAGCCAGAACCCTGGTCTTGGAGGGGCAAAGGAAACATTCATCCCCCGTCATGATCAGAGTTAGGCACCAATACACAAAATCCCTCATCAGTGCCTGTAAGTTTACCTTTGAAAACATCCGAGACACACAGTCTGAAGGGCTTTTCTATAGACCGCTGGGGGGGTTTAAAGGCATCTTCCGATGAGGGGAAAACATAAGGGAGAAGGATGAGGGAAGGAACAAGGAAGTCGTGCGTTAGAACAAATAGATTAAGCAGAATCCAGTGACAGTGAACAATTTTCCTAGAAACGGTGTGAGCAATGCTGTGATGTCATCCAGCCCGATGCCTGTGCTCATCAGCACTCTAAAACCATCAAACATGCAAAACTCACAGACACCTAGACCATTGAGTGGCATACAGCTACCTGAAAAATAAGTTTCAAATTGCATATTTCCAAAAACAATGATAAAGTGCTGCCAATACCGCATCAGTGTCACTGTTTTTCCAACGAATTTCCTGATTTCATAACTTGTTGGTTCTCCTGCAAGCTCATCATGTGTCACTGCCATATACAGTATATACCAATACTGTTTTAATAGTGTGTCTTTTAGCAGGTATAAGCATCAGTAGCCAATACGCTTTGAGCCGTGCCGGTGTGTATTACCGATCTGTTCCAGCAGGCAGCGCCCAGAGTACCAGGAGGTAAGCTCTGGCACACAGCTCCTACTGGTGAGGTTTTCTCCTGACAGACCGCTGGTGGGAATGAAGAACACATCACACTCCTGCGAAAACAGAAGGAAAAAGATAAATAATCAACACAACAGAACCCAACGGTGGACACAATCACAGCGGAATATATGTTAGCTTGGCCTAATAGACTAGTTTACAGCTATACACCGTGTGTAATATCATCTGGGGCATTCAGGCCAGCACTGGTGCCAACTGTGAACTCACCTTGAAGCCTGCCTGCTTTAGGAAGTGACCAAGTTTGGAAAGGATTTCCTGGAATCGTTCTTGTTGCCAGTTCACCTGTTTTATACATACATATGCACGTACAAACACACACACAAACACACACACACTCAAACATTACCCCCAGCACAGCTTTGAAATGGAAATGTTTTGGCCACAAACCAGACATTATGGGGGGAAACCAACTTGTTTGGTGATGTTCCTTGGTGCATGTGCTAAGAGAAGTTAAAGCTACCATCTTGAAACCAAACTCAGGTGTGATATCAGCGCACAGACAGCAGTTCAGCCAACGGGGGCACCGTTTAGTTCTGCCTACCCTCTCTGGTAGACCAACTATGCACTACTGGATATAATTTAGCCATGAATGTCGCACCTAGACATTGTGAAAGATTGTGAAAAACAGAACTGCAAAGGTGAAAAGGCTCTGGTAAATAGGAAGTAGGTCATAATTGTGTTTTTTAACCTTTACTTTAGCAGGAGCATTATTTTCAATAACGGACTGGGGAGCTAGCACAAAACGCTGGCTGTGGTGTCACACAAGCTAATTTACCATCTCCAGTTTCTCCAATGTATGAAGCGTGGAAAAAAAAGTCAATTCATGCCAACAAGGGTTTGGAGTGGATCAATCCTTTTGCCCTAGCGGTCGGTTTATCTGGGCTCACCTGGTCCATTTTGTTGACAGCCACGGCCAGCTGAGTGACGCCCAGCGAGCGGACCAGCAGGCCGTGCTCCCTGGTCTGGCCGCCCGCTTCAAAGCCTGCCTCAAACTCTCCACGGCTGGCGTCTACCACCAGGACGGCCACGTCCGCCTGGAGGGAGGAACAACAAATAAAATGTGCGTACATATTTAGTTGCGTTCATGGCTGTTCAAATATTTTAAGATTAATTGCTATTAAAAAAGGTGTTAATTTCTTGTGCACACATGCACACTAGCAATTAATACCTTTTGATCTTGGCAGGACTGAAGCATGTTTTTACAGTTTGGCTGGTAAAATTACAGATTTAGTACCTTTGAGCTGCAGGTGCGAACAGGGCAAACTTCAACAATAACAACAGTAGACCTACCGCTCTAAAAGTTACAAAATTCAAAAGTACCTTTTGCTACATCAAAAGATCTAGATCAAAGGAAGCTCTGCTATAGATGAGCTGAAGTACAGTATTATTCCCCTTTGTGGGGAAACGGATCACCATAGCTGCAGGACATTAGACTAAATAAACAGTAATAAAGTAAATACCTTCTAGAGATAATCAGTGTTACGGTAAAAACACGGGGAGCATCTGTACACATAGATACACTTCATGTACAAACCAAACACCATGGACTGGTTATTCTAGCTCATTTGTAAACTTTAGGGTATTTGTTTTCATGAGTAAATGTTTTTCTGTGGGTATTTCTGTGGGTCCCCACTGGGGGTATCGTATAACCTGAAGAACACTGCATGAGCCTTCCCCCTCCCTGTAGAAACCCCTTAGTCACAGCAGCAAAATCGCTGAGGTTAAACGTGATGGCTAAATGAAAGAGCCAAGTCATTCTGTGAAAAGAGAAATTACATCTGTGTCGGAAATATATACCGACAGAGTCACAAACTCAAAAACACCTTCCCATTCATATATACAACTACACAGTTAAATCAGTACAAAGGGTGTGGTATGCTAATGTTTTAGTGGGGCAAGGGAGGCCAACCAACCCATCTTATCAATCAGGTTTTCACAGCCAAGATACGGTTAAACTATTTTATTTTATTTTATTGTATTGTATAAAATCATAATAAAAGAAGACTTATAGTATATATAAAGTTTATATACTGTATACTAGGGATGGTTTTGCATCTGTGCAATGGCATAAAAGTTCACGATGATCAAAAGTGTGCACTGAATACAATTTGGGATGAACTCGGTATTCATCGTTTCTAACATCTTTCCATCTGTAAAATCAGATTTATATATAATTATTAATAGAGGCTCTATGCCTTTTATTATTTAGAAATGTGACCAATACTTTTATATTTAGATTGATTTCTCCTCTCTAAACTGTTTCTCAAGTGCGCTCTATGATCTCCACTGCTGTCAATGGCCAATTCTCGTCAAGTCTCTTAGCGAAGTCTCGCGCGAGTTCGAGGCGTGGCAGGGCAAGTCACCCATTATCATACACGTTCCACCAAATTCCTACAAATCAAATGTTTGGCGAGACTTTAGATTTTTCAAGAGAGATTATTTGAGACGCATGCAATTTGCAAAATATGTCGTGCCACTATAAAGTACACAGGAAAATGTAAAAGAAACAGCATAAATGAGATTCCTAGTGTTTCAATGTGGTTTATAATTGTTTATATACAATGTACATTGCCTATATGCTAATAAAAGAACTTATTCATAGCTTGGGCTACGAACCAGTAATTTTTATGGACCATGGGTCCAAATAGAACCACTGCTGCACACTACACGTGGCACCTCAAAGGAGAAGGTTTATAGGGATACATTATAGTGGGCTGGATGCGGATGAAGGAGGTTCTAGCTTCAGGGGAAGGTTTATCTAAATACCTGTGCAGCTCCTGTGATCATGTTGGGGATGAAATCTCTGTGTCCGGGGGCATCCATCAATGTCACCACCTTGGAGGCCGTCTCGAACTTGGTCATGCCCACGTCCATTGTCACACCCCTGGGATGGAAACACACAATGATTTAAAATTGTAACTTTGTAAACACCATATGTTTAAAGTTCCTTAACAAAATGATTATTGGTCATGTGTAATAAGCCAAAAAGGGTTTCTGAAAACACGAAATACACAAGTGCTAGTGCGCATGCGATTAGTCCAATCACGTGCCTCGGCCATGCCTTCACACAAAATGGCGGTACGTTTAGCTTTTGCGGAAACTAGGTCCTTTCGAGCGAGCGATATGCGAGTGCAGTAGACAGCGCGTCCGGCCAGGTCGCCCCCCGCGTACCTGTCCCTCTCCTCGCCGGTCTCGTCCAGCACCCAGGCGTAGGCGAACGAGGCCTTGCCGGCCTTCTTGGACTCCTGCTCGTACTTGTGCATGGTGCGCTGGTTGACGTTGCCCAGCAGATAGAGCAGGTGTCCCATCAGCGTGCTCTTCCCCGCGTCCACGTGGCCTGCCGGTGGAGGGGGGGAGGGGGAGAGGCACGCGGTGACGGCCGGTGGTCGCCAGGAATTTAGGGGGAAAAAACAAAACAGAAGGGAGGTAAAGGGAAGGATGACACTTGGCAAAGAAGAGAGGAAGGAAAGACACGAGAGAAGCATGGAGGGGGGAGATAGGGGGAGGGAGAGGGAGAGCAGATAAGGTGTGGAAGAGGCCATGGGAAAAGAGGTGAAAGAAAGAGTTGTGAAAAAGAAGTGTGCGAGGGTGAGAAAGGACAAGAAAGCGCAGGGGTAAGGAACCCAAAGTCTGCAGTGGTGGGAAACTACAATCATGCGCACTTGTGAAACCATCCAGTCATTGTTTCTGCTGTAGCTCAGACAAGGGAGCGTACATCAGCTTGTGTTTTGGAAATGACTTCCTGTAGCCTTCGTTTGATGAAGTGCACACATAAAACGATTAATAATGAAGCATAATGAACTAACATGACAGGAAATTCAAGGTGGTTTCATAGTGTGCATCGCTAAATAAACCAGGCCACCCTTGAACGTGTACTGTACATCATGTCACAGTGTGTATATCATTGTTTGTGTGTATGTGCATAGGACTAAATGCGTTGACTGTGTGTACGTAGAACTCAACAGACCACTTTCATGTAATTATGTGGTCCTGCTGGATACTACATGAAGAAATAAGTCACAAAGATAAGGAAAGCAGATTTAGGTAGAGGCTGAACCCCAG
Organism: Percopsis omiscomaycus; assembly: GCA_027575585.1. Taxonomy (NCBI): domain Eukaryota; kingdom Metazoa; phylum Chordata; class Actinopteri; order Percopsiformes; family Percopsidae; genus Percopsis; species Percopsis omiscomaycus. Next base: position 19,033 of record JAODLI010013816.1, on the reverse strand, counting down.
CTGCGGTTGATGAGCAGTAGCTCTACCTATCACCACGAGGTTTAACAGGGGCTTTCCCCCCTGCCTCTTCTCCAGCTCTGCCTTCACATTCAGCGGCTGTCTGGCCTTCCCCGGCGTGCGGCCCGGCGTGGGCACTGCAGGGGGGGCCTCGTCCGCCCCGGCCGAGCCTTTGGACGGGGTCTCGGGGCGTTTGGAGGGGGTCTCTGAGGCAGGAGGAGCGGTGCTGTTGGCTGTAAGCACGCCGTTCTCTTCTGAGCTGGAGGGAGAAGGAGATGACGTTTATTCACACTGGAATAATTATGCAGGTCTTCCAACACACACACTGGTGCACAACCCCTAGGGGCCACAAGGATGTTCTTTTTCTACATACTTAATAGAAGCAATCACTTTAAAACAGAGTAAGGTAGCCTATATGCACCCAGTGGCGTTTAAACTTGAAAGTGATTGAGCACTTTAACACCTCATACCATGGAACCGGCCTAGTCGCACACCCGTCAGAATTATTGGAAAGAATAGTAACAATAGCAGCCTGACTAAGTTTGAGGTGTTCTTAGTGGAGTTTTTATTTATTTATTGTAATTTGTACTGATACTTTTATGAATAAAAAGATCAAATAAAATGAATCCCCAGTGATTTTCAATGAAAACAGCATTTTGTGTGTCTTCTTTGCACGCCTGTGCACACTGCGGCCATGGGTTGGGTACCTGGGCACGTCAAAGCCCATTGTCTGCTTCCTGCCGGACACGGTCATGCGGGCCACTTTTGGAAGAACTTCGGAGTCCAGTTTGTTCTGAGGCCCATCTCTGCCTTTACCTGAGGGGGACGAGAGGAGCAGAAACATATACTGGCTGACCAACACCACATACACATGACACATCAGGGCTTTTCTAACATTTGGAATCCCACAAAGGAGCATCATAAATGTGGATAGTAAAATTCTTGATGTAATCTATCCCACAATAACTGAACCATCCAGTATAAATATATTAAGCTTATATGTATGCACGTTTCTATTACATTTTTGGTCTTCGCCTGTGACCTACAGTGTGTGTTCGTATAATGTATACGAGCTTTAACGTGACTACATAATGAAACACCTTGAGCCTTGATAGGTATCATCCCTGTGGCTGCAAACTCTGCTTTGTCATTGCAGCCCTGGCTGACCGTCAATTCCAGTCATAACAGCCCACTACTGATTCATTTAGACTGGGCTGCACAGCCAAACCCATTGCACACTGTGTGTGCTGACATCCTGGTTGACAAAGGGTTAATTTCAGAAGTGACAGTTGCCTTCTCTCTGTGTGTTGGTGCAGCGATGTGTGACACATCATTTTACACAATGATACTCGTAAAAAATTGCCACCTCAGCAAAAGTACCGTACTGAGAGGTAACAACACCGGCACCTTTCCATATAAGGGAAGAAAATAAGAATAGTAATTTCCTCTTATGCCTGTAGTTACAAGTCCCTACGAACAAGTCTGTTGGATTATGTCATTGATCAATTTGATACAGTTACAATTGTACCAAAATCAGTTGAATTTGGGTTGTAACGTGGCACGTAGTGAAAAATGGCGTTATCGCCGGGGGCCCCTATTTTTCCCATGCATCCTTATGCTTCTGGAGGTCGTACCCCCCCCCCAAAAAGAGTAGAATTATGATGTATGCGCCGATTTGCCATGAAAAAACAGAATTATCAGTTTTTTCCGGCAATCAGCTATGCTAATATGTAATGTTTTGTTTATTTAACTAATTATCTTAAGTTTCAACTTTGCAAGAAAACGAAAGGTTGTCTGTAGGGGTTATAAATAAGGGTTTCACAGACCAATAGGGAGACTACAGTTCCCCCCTCCAAAGATCACAGATACTGTATAAATTACAGATATAATTTACTTTATTTGGGGAAAGAAAAAAAAAAAAAAAAACGTTTGGGTTAAATGAGGGGAAATTAGGTGTGATGGACTTTCTCCAGCCCAGCATTCTCAGAATGACTGTCTCTGTTTTAGAAAAAAAATCCCTTCTATTCTGAAAGACGCAAGCAGTTTACTGCAGGCTAAGAAATATCAACATTATAGAAAATTATAGAATACAAGTTTAGGCCTCAGAGAGTTAATGGTTTCACAGTACAGTATATGCATATTGCTATTCCAATATTCCATATTGCTATGGGGATAGGCAAACCCCCGGCTGAATAAATGTATACAGTCAATGCAAACATCCAAAGCTTAAAACATTCATTTGAACGCAATCCCTTATTTGTTTCACCCAAATATCAAACCACCAGTTTCAAATGACACAAAACTCAAGACTAACTAATGACATGCAAATTCTTTATAAATCTGCTACATATTGCTCTCACTAGTTTCCAAATTATTTTATTAGTTTTGTGTTTGAGAGATAATTTGTTGATCTTGCATGTGGTTACACACAGGCAGAAAATAAATCCATTTATCCATAAATCCAATAAAAGGACTGCCTGAGTGTTCGCCTCTAAATGGTAAAAGTGTGTCAGTGGTCACAGTAATTGTATCACCAGTTATGTGGATTCGCCTCTGTACCGCCTTGTAAAAATAAGTCTATACTTTTTTTTCAATTTCATCTTAAAAATAAAAACATATCTTAACAGCAGTTAAATATTGTTTTTAAGAGATGCTCAATGTGAGAGATGCTCTTGTGTTGTGCAGGATTTATTTCAGCACATCGAAAGCAGCATCGAAACAGACATTTTTATATCTACATTGAGAAGTGCTACATTATTATGAAAAGCGTATAGTGAAACAAACCATTAGTCGTCAACCAGCATGATCAGCCCAGTGTCAACTGTTTAGATTTTTCTTCTTTTGTAACTCAGATCAATATTTTAAACCAAGGTAAAACAGACATCTAACAACTACTTTATCCCCCTGGCCCCCTGCCTTAAGCAATAAACAAACCTCAGCTTAACTGCCACCAGTTCAACTCTCTGCAACCACCACCGTTTGGCGGATCTATTTCTGGGCTTCCCTGGGGCCAGTGTTCATAGCAGGGGGACCCAGTGAACAGCTATACAGAAAAGCTGGGATCTGTTTAGATTACAATGTTTAGACTGGCAGGCAAACGGTTAGCGGAATCCCATCCAGGATTTCTTTGAAAGAAGGGACCCTTAGAGTGACTCAGCGTGAGTCACCTGTACGCCTAGGCCTGAGGGTGCAACTGAGCACAGGATGGAAGGAAGGCTTGGCCCAGGATATGCAAATTTCACCCCCAAAACGCACACACAGTGTGTACACGAACATCAGGTAATGAGGGTTCCTAAAGACAGAGCGTAGTGGGAGAACTACCTACCCATAGAAAGAAAGACTTTTTTTGGGGGGGGGGGGGGGGGGTTAAATAATGAATTAAAATACAAGTAATGAAAATAAAAAATTAAACGTACCAACAGACTAATGTGAAACTCATCTTTACCACTAGAGGCTGCTAAATGATGCAATTGTGTAGTAACAGTTATTACTACTACAACTACTACTGCTAGATATGAATTGATAGATATCTATGCTTTTATGAGCCAAGTTTTGATATAAACAGCTGGGGAGGTGTTGCTCTCATGAGATGGGCCATTCTGAGTGAAGCTAGTGCAACATCACTGACCAGGCACACCAGATGCGAGCGAGCGTGTCTCATTGAGGGACAGGTGAACCAGCGACTCTGAAAAATCTGAACGCACGCGTATAATGCTCTTTTCATCAGCCACATTACGCAAATCACAAAGTTGTGAGACTTTGCCTATATTTGGAAAATCGATGAACATTATGCAAATAGTCAGGGAGCAGACAAGACAGCTGGACCAGGGCAAAGCACAAAAGTTAGACCTATTTTAAATCTAGGGATGAGTCAACTGTCCCACCCCGAGTTCTATAAAATGACATTAACCTTAAGACAATCCCCTATCCACCCACATGCACAGCCCATCTTGAGTCAGAGAGCTGAGAACTTTTTGTTTAATACAGTACGTGCCTGCAACAGATGACTATAGCTTTACTTCATTCAGATTTTTACTAGTTTATCTGAGCAGTAACACGTTTAGGAATAAAACGTATAACTGCAATAGAACTCCAAAAAATACTATAACATAAGAGGCTTAAAAAGAAAAGAAAAAAACTATTTTCTTCCAAACGGAAATAATTATCTGACCAGTAGCAGGGAGAGGAGTGACATTTTCCAGAGCTTTTTCTACACCGCAATGCAAAGATGTCTTGCAAAAAGAAAAGAGAAAAAAAATCCCCAATGCTGCAAGAACGTGGTGTGATTTGATCTTTGAAAGCCTTCGACCAAAGGCTGTGAAAGCCGCGTAAGAGAAATACTTTCCAACGTAGGTGGTGTCAAAGACACAGAAAGAGTAAAGTGATTGGCTGGTGCACGGAGCTGATGTGCGCTTTAGCTGACATTTGGTCCCAGAGTTGCGCTTCCTGCTAAAACCCACACAATGACTCGACTGCACAGAACTGGCCGAGACAGCCAATGGACACATTCACACACACACACACATACAAACCCATATACCCTCATTCTAAAACACCAATCCCACCCCAACCAGTATTAGTATACCTTATAGCTCTTTCCACCCCACAGTGTGCACTTGTTAATATGGAAATGCAACATTTACCCTTTCAAGAACCCCTTCTAAAAACACGTGATGGTATATTCACACACACATAGACAAGATATATTTATGGTGATTTTACACATTTGCAGATGCTCGGTTACATTGAAAAACCTGCTTGACTTCATACACTGGCCAGCCACCATCTGCCCCAGGCTCTCTAGTCTGTTTGACACCCAAGGTCAGTCTCGCACCTGTGCAAAGTTTACACGCACCTCTCTTCAGTTTGCTGGCAATCTGCAGCTAACATTAAAGAGAATGACCCAATGGCAAAACCCAACATCAAATGGCTGCAGGATTATACAAATGTGGCACATTGAATCAGTGGCCAGAATTAGTTTACATGATTTTGGCAGTTCAGCGAGGCGGCACCTGTGAGGCAGTGCAGAGCCACATGCATATTTAACAGTATGTAATTCACTGGATAATGCCAAAAATAGGCATTGCCAGATGGTGATGTTTCAATTGAATTTCCAGAAGAAGAAAAAAATCTATATGGTGATATACACTCAAGGTCACTTCATTTGGTACACCTTTTCAACTGTTCATTAATACATATATCTAATTAACCAATCAGGTGGCAGCAACTCAATGCATTTAGACATGTAGACATGGTTGACACAATCTGCTGAAGTTCAAACCAAGCACCAGAATGGAGAAGAAAGGTTTTTAGGTGACTTTGAACGTGGCATGGTTGTTGGTGCCAGACGGGCTGGTTTGAGTATTTCAGAAATTGCTAATCTACTGGGATTTTCCTGCACAACCATCTCTAGAATTTACAGAGAATGGTCAGAAAAAGAGAAAATGTCCAGTGAGCTGCAGTTCTCTTGGCGAAAAGGCCGTGTTGATGGCAGAGGTCAGAGGAGAATGGCCAGACTGGTTTGAGCTGATAGAAAGGCAACAGTAACTCAAATAACCACTTGTTACAACCAAGGTATGCAGAAGAGAATCTCTGAATGCACAACACATGAAACCTTGAAGCAGATGGGCTACAGCAGCAGAAGACCACACCAGGTGCCACTCGTGTCAGCCAAGAACAGGAAACTGAGGCTACAATGCACGGGCCCACCAAAATTGGACAATAAAAGATTGGAAAAACATTGCCTGGCCTGATGACTCTCGATTTCTGCTGTGACATTCAGATAGTAGGGTCAGAGTTTGTCGTAAACATGACAGCACGGGTCCATCCGGCCTTGTATCAACTGTTCAGGCTGGTGGTGGTGGTGTAATGGTGTGGTGGATATTTTCTTGGCACACTTTGGGCCCCTTAGTACCAATTGAGCATTGCTTAAATGCCACAACCTACCTTAGTATTGTTGCTGACCATGTCCATCCCTTTATGACCACATTGTGCCAATCTTCTAATGGCTACTTCCAGCAGGAGAACGCGCCATGTCACAAAGCTAACATCATCTCAAACTGGTTTCTTGAACATGAGTTCACTGTACTCAAATGGCTTCCACAGCCACCAGATCTCAAAATGAACTGAATAAATTGGATTGTGTGAAATACACACACAGACCCACTAGCCAATTCAGCACGGTTGTCTTTGCACAACTGCATATCATTTTCTTTTTTGATGTCGGTAAAAAAAAGAAAGATGTGCGTTTACTTGGTCGAATGAACATCGGACATTGGGAAAAGCCAAGGCGGCAGCTTTGAATGAATAAAGTCTGCTCTCCCATCCCTGAGGTTGCGAGTTTGCGTCCCGCGCGGAACAGAGTGCAATATGGACTCCCCCACTTTCAATATGCTTGCTACGCCCATGCAAACAAGCATTGTTTATAATATACATACTGGTGCATCTTTGGGGCTGTTATCATCCCGCTTGTAGGAATAAAAAAAATGTATTGATAGATTATTTAACAGGGCTCACTGTAGTTATATCTATGTAGATATTACGTAAACTTTTCGTCTTTAAAGAAATGCTTCTTCAGAATTCATTAGCCAACTGTTGGGATTCTCAAGGACTTTAAAAGAGGAATGATTCTGCAGAGGTTTTGGCTTTAAAAAAAAAGATTGCATGCCCTGCACCAGATACACTTAGAAATGTTAACCTCCAACATGTTGCCATCCTACTTTCCAATACTCCTAGGAGCAATTGAATGAATAAGCATATGAATGAAAATGCCCACAAGACAAGATTATTGCATTAAATTATCATTATGAACAGAGTTTGGGTTGTATGGTGTGATCCAATGGGTGGGATAAGAATGACGTTGTCTTGGAGCCCTGATTTTCGCCGGCACGTCTCACCTTAATTGGGTGGGAACACCCATAAAAAAAAGAAATGATGCATTTAGCGTTTTCCTAACCTATTTGATTTCGTTTCAACAAAAGAAATCACATTGCAAAAGCAAGGCTTTAAATATATTTTTAAAAAAAACTGAAATGTGTACGGAGGAATAATTTAACAATTAGCTAACAGTATGTAAAATAAAATAATACAAGCACACGCGCGCGCGCAGACACATAAAGATCAGCGTTTTCAGACTACATAAATATTGCCAGTGTTATCTTTATTTGAAAATGTACAAAACCTCCAGCGTTGTGATGACAATCAAAAGAACACTGTCTGTATCAGAGCTTTAAAAAGAAAAATACTAAATGAACGTAAAAGTCCCTTTTACCTCAGGACTTCACAAATACAATTTTATTACAGCAGTTTCATATCATATTAAAATCATTGCGTGAAACAAAGTAATAAGAGAAACAAAGCATGCATGTGTGCGTCTGTGTGGTTGTTCTCGCTCACTCATGGGAACATTTCCAGGTGTCCTCTATACCAAAATGCCTACCCATCATCTTAAAACACAGGCAGCAGTAAAACCAGTACACTGGTTAACTGATCCATATTCCAATAGCTACTGCACACCTGCAAGCAACCTCTAACCCCCCCCCCCTTTCTAGCATCGCACAATTACATCTCAAACAAAGAAATGGGCCTATATGTCAAGGAAGATACTATATACAATGTTAGCGTGTTATAAAAAACTTTCAATAAAAAGCCAATGGCCAACTTATACAAAAATAGGCTTCAATTAAAAATGTATGTACAAATTAAACTGCGAGAGAAAACAAAATCTCAATATAAAGTCTTAAAACACTTGTAATATTAAAGTTACCGTCTTACCAATAAGATCTTAAGAGGGACTGCGTATATATGTTATATTGCGACTGTTCGACCCTACCATGAGTGTTCAGATGGTGTGGAGCCAACATATTTATTTTTTCCTCTATACCATTCAAGGCCTCTGAGGCCACCTCAGTTGGCTCTTTAGAGGCCCTACCTGGTAAATGCCTTTTTCTGATTGGCTCGGACAAGGTCGTCGGGCGAGGGTGTGTCAAATCGGAAAGGCGTGATTGGCAAGAGTGGAGTCTGATGCTGTTTGGCCTTGACCGGCTTGTTCTCTGAGACGCTCAGGAAGCCCTGAAAACTGCTCGCTGGCCCTTGACTCCTCACATTCTCCTTTATCGCCCTCCACTTCCGCTTCCCCCGACAGGGGGCGCCGAGCGACAGAGTCACGGCAAATACTGACGGTTGGGCAGAAATGGATGAGCTGGATCCAAAGGCATCCAGCCTTGGCGAGGCGGGCGAGGGGTTGTCGTCCCGGTGACGAGGACTCGCCCCGGGTGACTGGGCCATCAGCGCACTCAAATCAATGTTGTTCACTGTCTTAGCTTTGGCGTTCTTGGAGGCTGGTGCGAGGCGTGGCTTATCTTTGTACACGCTCTCCTCCAAACTACTCGGCGACACGCCAGCCATCTCCGTTTCCCCTGGAGACAGAAGTGATGCGAGGGAGTATTGCGTCACACCTGAGGTATTTAAGGTGTGTACCTGGTGTTGAGCAGCCAGCTGCGACAGCCCCTCTGAAAGGCCCACTGCTTGTTTAAGTGCTTCTACAGGCGCTTCAGTGCTGTGGGGTTTAGTCAGAGATAAGGACTGGTTGCTTCGATGCTGCAATGCTAGCTGAGACAGCGACAGCGCTCCACCTAGGCCGGAAGGTCCGGTGTGTGCTTGCTTGTACAGGTGGGGTGTGGCTGCTGGCGTCACCAAGCCCTGTGAAAGTGCGTCCTTGCTGTGATGCTGCGAGGCCAGCTGAGATAGTGAGAGCATTTGCCCGGGCACCACCCCACCCTGTTGCACGCTGCTACTGGAAACAGAGATGGAGCTGTAGAGGGATGGGCTACGGTTGGAGTGTTCCTGGATTAGATCAGCCAATGACGGGCTTCCCTTTGGATCGGCCGTGGTGGATTTGCCCCCGGTCCCAATTTCCACCGAAGCGCTGCTCTGGTGGACAGAGCCAAGACTGACGAATCCAGGCGGGGGAGCCCCCAGTGACCCTGACCCTCTGGGGTTGCCTAGCGACAAGCTACTCAATGAGGGCACAAGAAGGGCGGGAGGTGGGACACCAGGGACCGAGCCAAGTGATGCTGGAGATATATTCAAGGACGCCAATGTTGCCAATGAGAGACCAGCATGAGGGGTGGAGGGTACAGACGGATGTGCACTAAGACCCAGGGGAGAAGCACCAAATAAAGCGCAACCCGAACCCTGCACCGGGTCAACACCTCCGAGCGGCTGGCCCTTCTGCCCATGTGTAGACATGAGCCGAGCTAAACTGACACCTCCGCTACCGGCCTCCAATCGGCGGACCACTGGGCCATGTTGAGGCGGCGCTAAAAGGTCGCGTAAGCTAAGCGCAGCGGAGGGCGCGCACGGTTGTGTCTGCGTGTGCCCCGCATCCTGAGGTCTAAGTGTGGTGGATAGAGTGGGTGTCTGAGACGGGCAGGCTCCTTACCTTACGACAGCCAATCGCAGTTGACGAGGGAAGAGCACACAGCAGGACCACAGGGTTAATGGAGAGGTAGGGTGGCACAGCGCATAATGAGTGGGAGGGGAAGAGAAAAAGGCAATTTGTTAAACACTTATATATGTGGGATTTTAAATGTGTGAGCCCACAGTCAGATAGTGAAATATGACATGGGAACATTTTGCCCATATTTCTAGAATTCGAGTTATATTTAGATATTTGGATTAGGATTACTAGCACCAAAACAGGCAAGCTCTTTAACAAGCTTAACATTAAAAAGGTGCTGTAGGAAGGATTTAAGATCTATAAATTTAGTGTAGTTTCTTAGAAATGCCGTAGACATCCGTCAGCTATCAGTAAGTGAAATGCTGAGAATATCTGCTCTGGTTGATAGCCACTACCTCTATATAGATCGAATGATTTTTTATTTTTGATGTGCCCGAAATAATTCTAGCCAATCAGTGCCTCTTATCCCCGATTGTTCCGGCAAATCTACCTTGCCTGTCAATCACATGAATGCACGCACACAGCTACAACATGTTTGTCAATGGCGCTTCGCAATGGCAGACCAAACGGCTCCAGAGGGAGGGAGCAGAGGAGGAGGGGGTGGGTTTTTGGCTTGGTGACGTACAGAATGGTACTCTCTTTCCTTCTTTTTTAGGTAGCTCTCGTTTCAACGCCCAAATCCTGCCTACAGCAGCTTTAAAACGGCTTGAAGAAATAAAGACAATATTTTCAAATCCCTTTGATTTGATTTAATATCAGTAGAGTAGAGAAGATGGCTAGAAAATATTCCACCGGCCTGGGTCGTGTAGCTAATAAACGATCTATTTATCTTATATTTCGGCCTGCTAAACATGGCCTGCTCCAATCGTACCTTTCTCTGGCCGCGGGGCAGCCAACACCTCTTGAGTGGGTCTTGGTGCTGCTGGAGCTTTCTCCTGGTTTGTTCTGGGTGCTGACAGCATCTCCTGAGTAGTAGTCTCGGCAGCCGCCGCTGGCTTGCCGTCTTCGGACAGAACGGAGTCCAGGGCCCGCTGTGGGTCGTAGCTGCAACGCATGGCTGCCTGGGTCAACACCGAGTCTGGCAGGGCCTCGCCGAGCACAGCCCGCATCTGGTCCAGACACGAGTATAGCTTGGCTGCAGAGAGCAATACGGGTGACTATTTAGTATGTAAACGACAGACAAAGATCTACAATGACACATGCAGAGATTGTCAACAGAAGCATGCACAGGATGACAGAACAGATAATAAACAAAAAAAAACACTGAACTAGAAAGAGCTTAACAGCTGTCGGCCTTTATGGTCTCTTTAAAATACTGATGTTACCTTGCTCAAGGGGGTCCAGGTTGGCGCCGACTGTGGGGGACATGGGGACCTCCTCTTCCTCCTGATCCTCTTCCTCCTCTACAGACTCCACATTAGGTGCTTGCCTCTCCTGCCTCGAGTAGATGAACTGAGCCGCTGAGAGGGGGGAAAAATAACATTTAGAATGGATAAATCAATGCTAGAGTAAGAGTCAGTTATGTTTGGTCATTTGTGAAATATAGCCATCAATCTATCATTACAAACATAACTTTTTTGTATGAAATGCTGGGCTATACATTATTGGTTTGGGACAAGGGGATCTGCTTAAAAAAAAACTTTAATAAAAAAGAAAATATAAATGGAATTATAACTGATAGCTTTAATTAAGATTGTTCAGACAGAGAAAGCTGGTCAGGTTACCCTGTGCCAACCATAAAAACCCTGCAGAAAGCCAACACTTTACAACATTATGTTGACAAGCCATGACTTAAAAAAAACCTTTGAGACCAAGAAGCAACTACACATCAATATCTTGGTGAGTAAAATTTGGATTCATTAGTCAATAAAATATAGCAATGTAATAATGATGATATAATATATACTATATATAGTATATATATATATATACATGATATACTTGGTATATCAACTTTACAGACGCCAACCTGTTGCTGGTGAGATGCAGTAGTCATCGTCCACAGACTGTCCATACATGTCATCATCTTCAAAGTCTGGAAGAGACGTAAATGAGGTTCAAATATGTTCCACAAATATGTACTACATACAGATATATGCAATTAAGGGAGACAGAAAGGGGTCTTTTACCACTTTGCTTTGTCAGCAATTCTAGTGACTAACAAAGTGAAGGTAGTAGAGCTAGATTTATATGCTGCAGTTATTTATTTTAAATCGCTTGTTAAAACCTGGCAATAGAGGAGATGAGGGTTACAAATATGGGAGAATCAAACTTTGAATTCAAACAAACCGCTGGGGAGAGCCACTTAGCATAGTAGCTGACGTAAACAACCCATAACATAAGCATTGTGTAAGAGCCTAGTTACAAAGAAACCATGATCAAGTGCAGAGATTACAGCGCAAGAAGGACATTTCACTAACTAGCGGAGTTTAAACACATTTCCCTGAAACCAGGTGACATGACAGTAACATTATCGTGCCAGCTATGTTAGCAGCTAACGTTAGCTGCCAGAGCTAATGAGTTTAACGTGTTGAGTCCTTGTCTTTAATCACCAAAACCACCCAATTGATATTATCTACCTTCATCGTAGTTGTAACCTCGGACATTTCTATGCCGAGACATTTTGCTTATGTTTATCACAGCCCCAGAACAACTGTTTTTCGGGTCACAGATTGCTGTAGCATGGGTTTCATTCTCCGACTGCCATTGCTGTGGTCATGTAGCTTTGCGCAGACTCAGTAGCAAATGCTATAGGTGTGGTCCCACAATTGTTGCTCCTGCGTCGAACTTATTTCTTCCCATAAAGTATGACAATTTTTCAGTAAGAACTTGCAAAAGCAGTGTTTTATAAACCACAAATGATAATTATTATTTCGGCAACGGAACAATAGACTAAACGCCATGAAGACCTGGCACACAAGTGACATTCCCACTAGGCCTAGTCAGCTTATTAGCCAAGGGAACGATTTCGGCACGACAGCTAAAACACAGATCATGTTTTAGTTACAGGTTGCTAAACTAATAAAGGAGTAAGAAATAAATCTAAAATAAAATGGATGGGTAATTGAATCAGAACTAAATTACGTTTTCATTTACAAAAAACAGTCCTATCAATTACTGTAACCATTTCCAATGTACCAATTGAGGCATCTCTATATCTGTCAATGTGTCTCTCTCACTGACAAACGTTTTTGTATGTGTGTGTTTGTCTGCATGTAACGTACATGTATATGCATGCATGTGGGTCACTGTGATTGATGTTTAATAAACACACAAGTGGCATTAATCAGTATGGTCTGCCATGTATGCCACTATAGGCATTTTTGTTTTTGACAGCATTGTTCCTAATGTCGACATAATAAAAGGCCATTTCACTTACAGTGTAGACCTCATGAGCAACGCATGAAAAGAGTTTGATATGCATATCTCATCTGCTGACAGAGAAACATGTATGCAGGCATCTATCTCCTTCTCTCTCTCAAATACACACACACACACACTAATTGAATCACTGTCCTTGCAACACTGCATTTCCTAAAGAAAGCTAGGCTACATGTAGCTATACATACCTGTTTGTGAAACAAACTGTGGTTGCGTGTGTGTGTCCTGCCTGTTTCAGTGTATGCATTGCAGAGTGTTTATGTGTATGACTGCATGTGTGCGTGCCCGCAAATGCACGCGTTTGTGTGTGATACAAGATACTGTCCTGATCTAAATGAAAGAAGAGAAGAGGAAAATGTCAGACCATCTGACACCACCAGTGATTCAGATACAGTAGACTGTGGCACATCTGTACAATGATATGAAATATGAGGTTCAGTGTGTCTTCCCTGTCTAAAAATAGACGAGAGCAAAGAAAGACACCTGCTTAGGTAATTCTAAAGACCTTTTCAATGGAATGGCTCACATTGCAGGTGGCAGTTTGACACAATGCTGCCTAGATTGACAGAGGTTGGTAAGCAAGAGACCGAGAGAATGAGAATGAAAGGGAGAAAGAGAGGTCTCATTTATGATGATGATGCCATTCATAGAGGTTAACATTGCGTGTGTGTGTGTGTGTGTGTGCATTTCAGTGGGTGGAGGTCTCCCTTCTACATTCCACTTCCTGCGTTTGTGTGTTGGGTACATTGCAAAACACACAACTGCACAAACACACATGCACACAGATTTGATAAGGGGCACACAGGTGAGAAGGGAACTCTTCCTTTACATCACTCAAATGTTTCTAGGACATTTAAAAAGCAAACAAGGCCACAGCAGCACCGGATAGACACTATGTTCCATCTCCATTGCGTAAACAAGTGAAAAATTATCCACAAAATCATGATATTTCGATCTTTGCAACCACTGGTCTCCAACTGTCTTCTCTTACAATGACTTTACAGACTCAACTCCTATTAAAGTGGTAGCATGTACTGTAAGAGCAGGTATCATTATGGAACTTCATACCTAGTTAATAACCTTCGATTTCAGCCAAGGTGTTTAGAAGTGAATAGACGCATAACATAATTAGTGTTCTGCCCCCAGTGGCCAAATACTACACACGATCCTGTGAGTGCCTAATGTTCAGCTCAGTATAGTTTCATATGATAAACGGTATACAATGCAATAATGTGAGGTGTGATTTTTCACACCTTACACCTCTTCACCAGAGTTGCTAGAGTTTGCTTCCTTTTTAAATCTGAGCAAGTGTTGTGTCCCCCAACGCATGTAGGTAAATGGTTGGTCGCCTGATTTAGTGAAAGCATTGAATGGATGATAATTGGACAGATGGATAGACAGATTGGAAAATGAATGAGCGGATTAGTGGGTATTTGGTTAAGAATTTATAAATTATTGTATTATGGTCAGAGTGACACAAACAAAACAATTAGATTCATTGACATCATTGTATGTCCTCAATTGAATTACACTGAGCACTAACGAGAGACACACATTTGTCACAAAATGCAACTAGATAGTAGTGAATGGAATGGAAAGGGTTTAAAATCTGCCAAACAATGTTAATCTGCATGTAAACATATTAATCCTGGTATCTAGGATTACCAAACCTTCGTGCACAGGGATTAAGGCGACTGTCCATGCCACAGATTGGGGGTGTGCATGAGATAGTTTTTCCGCAAAATTTGCCATGGGGCACCAAGCATTACATCCGTGTTTTTCGCACCTCTCACCTCCAATGAGAATGTAAAGCGAAAGTTCAGTCTTTGACAAGTGGCCACACAGCTGAATTTAGTGAGAAAAACCATTCAGAGTTGAAAGTATTGGGTGTGAGCAATGACAGCACAATGTAAAGTGTAATGCAGATAACAAATAGATGGCAATCCTGATATAGCATTTCTTAATTACTATACTGAAGTGATATGTTTCCTGTAAATTTTTGCAGAGACAGAAAGTAATGTCGAGTAAAGAATAAATTACATTGTTTTTTTTGTGTAATATAGTTTCTCAGATAAAGATTTATGGACTTTAAGTGTGTTCTTAATAGAATGATTATAACTTAGCCTGTCATTCACCAGAGCATGTTTATTCAACCGTGCTAGGTTCCCTCCTCTATTTGTTTGACTTGGAATCAACCCTCTCTCACACACACACACACACACACACACACACACACACACACACACACACACACAGTATGAGTTTGTGTGACAATACATATCTGTTTGGTCTCCCAAACAGTGAACGTGAAAGCCTGCTGAGATGATATCTTTTAAGCCCAGGGGCTATCATTAAAAATCATTCAAATGAACCTACCAGCACACAATGCTTTGCAAAGGGGCCAGCCTTCACAATACCTGTCCTTAACCTGTCCAATCGTGCCCATGCAAATGTCCACAGCTCAGAGTCAATGGAACTGGGGCTCTCTTCTCATCTTACTATGAGGGATTTGCATAGCCTGGCTCTCTTCCTTTAATTTGGCTTCAAGTAACAAGCTGTAGTTTTTACTATTACCCTCGAGGGAAAAAAACATTGACCTACTGTAGAAGAGCAAAGCCGCAAAACACACACACTGTATGGGCACACCGAATGCACATACTAATGCAGACATAGGTCAGCCACAACCCCCGAGAGTCCCTTGTGTCACATATGACTAGAACAATGCTTGTGTACACAGGTGTGTATAAATGGGATTTTATACCTGACAAGTGATTGCATTCAGGAAACCATGTGATACATTGTAACTTAGGTATCCAAAACAAATGATGATGTGTGTGTTGACATACATTATTTGTTGTAACAGGTAACTTATCAGATAACTTCTTTTGACATTTTATTATTATTATAATTTTGAGTTTATTGTTGTATGTAGGCCTATTTATTGCTTTTATTGTGCATGTATTTATATAGTATGATATATAATATATATATAGGCTAAAGGTATGATTGAGTTAAAAACGTTTTGCTTAGGGTAACCTACTTCATTCAAACTAAGTATATATCGTAATTTATAATATTCTTCCTTACACGCTTTGGTGACTGCCCACCCTGAGTTTAGGCGCTGAGGTTGTGTTTGCATGTTTGTGTGTGTATTCAGGCCCTCATTATGCCCCCCGACGACCGCCCTGACACAATAGTCTACAATACGGTGATGGTAATTATACGAGACGAGGACAGTACGGTCGCGTATGGAGGAACTAACACAATGAGAATACATTTATACAAATAAACCAATAACCTTCTTGTTACAATGCCCCATCTGAACGCATGTGATTATGTCCAAGCGCAGCGGTCCTACTTCAAACGAAACGAAATAATATTGGTGTGTAGGTCACCTAAAGAAAATGCCTGACGCAGCTAGAATCGTTATTGGCATATCGAGTATGCCGAGTGGACTATATGGTCACTAGGCCTATATACTATTCCACTTTTGAATGGGTTAAATTCAAAGACATAGTCGATGCTTTCTCGAATCGCGTACACAAGTCAACATAAAAGTTGAATGTCTATGAATTCGTTATATTTCTTCGCAACCCATTTTATCGCTTTGTGATATGAACCTCTTGCTGAGCCCTATATCGCTGTAAAACATCTGTACAATTGCACCCTAGAAAAAGGTAGTGGAGAGTTCATGCATATTCACTCTTGCCAAAAATCTATTCCGCAATTGTTTACTTTGTCCACATACTATAGTAGCCTACCCCCGCCTTGTCCTTCTCCTTTTCACTCTAAAACGAGAAGTAACCCATTACCAATTGTTTATTAAGTTTAGCGCGGACAGCCAGGGATTCCGCGCCTTTGACAGTGTATAGTGGAGTGATGTTCAGTGGGCGCCTGCGCGCACCGCATGAGCGGCAAATTGGAGCGGGATGGAGGGAGGAGTCCATGTGTCTCTGCTGTTTACCCTTTTTATGTCAACCTGCTTCCTTGCCGGAGAGAATACTCAGAAGAAATAGCGAGAGCTCAGCGCACACTGCGAGCCGCTTTTGAGACTTTAAAAAAATGGCTAGGCGGCCGAGAAACAGGTAAGCTTGCATATTACAACACCTTATCCTGCTCTATTTTTCTGTTTTACTTGATTGTGAAAGTATACTGTACGACTGACACTTTATTGCCCTTTGCCATTTACCGCTGCGCATCATATAGTCACTTTTGCGAGTGGTGCATGGCTCATTTTAAATGCCTTTGTAGACTGCAGTTGTAGCAGTGTGAAGCAGTGTGTTTTCACTGACCAGCGAAGTCAAGTGGGCTTTTAGTGTGTGTTCGGCGCGCAGATGACAGGTGGTGGTCATCTGGCATGTGTTCCCATTCGCGCTATACTGTCGGTGGCGAGAGCGAGGTCTCTCTCTTTTACACACACACACACACACACACACACACACACACACACACACACACACACACGTGAACACAAGCGCACATTAAGTATATTCTCATTCATCCCATAAGCGGATGGTCAGACGCGTGCTACTACAGTAGTCTACACTGGAGGATATACTATACAGGTATACCTAGTAGCATGTGTAGGCTACCTCTACTGTAGGTAACGTTAGGCCGATTCTAATATTACATTTTAACAACGTACTGTAGGCTACTTTGGAGTTTCGCTAATATGAGAACCGGACTTCATGCTATACCTGTATTCTACAACAATGAAGCGCAGCTTTTTGCACAGCGGAATAATAATTTCCCATATTTCCTACTTCGTTGTATACGCCTAATGTATTTTCTACAGGCGTGGTTGGATTACAGTAGCAATTGTCACGCCGGTGAAACAGTGTAGGCTATGTAGATAATTCGACCACACGTTTCTACTGAGTCCACTTGTCAGCAAAATCAACATGCAACCTACTCATAGCCTATAGTGTATTTGTCGCTTTCCAATTGTTTGATGTTCGGCCAATGACTTGGAGCAGTTACTAAGAGTTTTCACACATTTTTTGTATTGCACAGTTTAAGTTTAGTTATCAATCAATCACTTCAATCAATCGATTGATTAATTGAAGTGTAGTTATGGTATTACTGTAGCTTTATGGTTTAAATGTGATAGTAAAATTACATTACTGTAACACATTAACACCATTTTCTAATTAATAATATAAAATATGTTCATTATGTGTTTGGCCAAAAGAAAGTAAATTCCCTGTGTGGGTATACACGCACACTCACATGCGCACGCACGCACGCACGCGCGCACACACACACAAACACACAAGGCTGGGGTTCCTGTTCACCTGTCGCCCTACCTGGCTTCCACATTGTCCAAGGTGTATCCCGTTCTCATTGGCTCACCCATTAGTGTGTGTGTGTGTGTGTGTGTGTGTGTGTGTGTGTGTTTGTGTGTACCTGTCTACCTGCGTGCATGTACTGTACAATGCCAGCGCAGGTCTGAACACGCCGGGGTCATGAAATTATGATCACATGTGCCAATCCCAGTATCTGTGGAAACCAAAAACACTAGAACCTGTTCGTCCATATTAATCCCCCCTCCGCTTCCCTCCCTCCCTCCGCTTCCCTCCTTTCCTCCCTCCCTCCCTCCCTCCCTCTCTCCCCGTCTGTCTTTCTGTCCTTTGAGTCTCTCTCGTCGTGGGTGTCTTGGCGGACAGCCTGTACCCAGACCTTCAAGAATGACTGGTTCTGTGTGCTTCGCCACCTGATGAGCTGAAGAGCAGTGCTTTATGCGCTCTCTAAAGGGGATGATTAGGGAGTAGCGAGGAAACTTAAAATAGACCCATTATTGACCTTCCCATCGTCTTGCATTTCCCTCTCACGCCGCCTCCGCCCTCCGCTCTCCTCAACTCCCTTCTGTGTTTCTACCTTTCTCTTTATCTGTCTCTGTCTCTTCCCCTCCATCTTACTCTCTCTCTCTCTCTCTCTTTTCCACCTCCAGTGTTTACAGCAGTGAGGAGGATGAGGAGGAGATTGAGATGTACGACCACGACTACGACGGCCCGCTGGCCAAGGCAGGGAAACGCCACCTGGGCAAAACACGTTGGACACGGGAGGAGGTACACCCTCCCTCCCTCCCTCCCTCACACACACACACACGCAACACAGGCAGTTTAAACCCTTTACAGCAGCGCACACGTTTTAGAAGGACTCTTAACACAATAGAGGCATTGGTCACGAGAAGCC